>CAJNDV010035390.1:0-11646 GCA_905221635.1 Symbiodinium sp. CCMP2456
GGGTTCAGGGGTTTAGGGTTTCGGCGTTGACCTCCTAGGTCTTACTAAATCCCGAGCCCCTACAGCCCTCAACCCCTACTACATCCCAAGCCCCGCAACCGTGTGTACCAGGGACTGCAAACAGTAACGGGTGAACCCCCCGGAAGGTTTCGAACTTCAATCCCTCAGCCGTAAGCCCTAAAGCCTAAACCCTAAACCGAAAACCTAAACCTTAGTTCCCCAGTACCAAACCTTTAACTTTTGGGGTTCTTATAATTTAGTAGTAATCTGAAAGTTTAACCTTTTATTTTTTTCTCGCTTATTGGTGAAGTAAGAACATGTGTCCATGTTTTAAAGACTTTGACCTTCGAAGGGGTTCCTCTAAAGGTTCCTGTAAGGGTGCGTGTGCCTGTACTGTGCCTGTACATGGTAGACTTTGACCTTGAAGGGGTTCCTCTAGAGATACTTTCAGGCCGAATTATGTAAACTAGATAGGAGCATGGACGCTCAGTTCTCTTGGCTTGTCGAAGTAGTATATGGGAGTTTCCGAAAATAGGGGTACCTTATTTAGGGGTCCTTATAGTTAGGATCCTACTAGTTAGGGTGCTATATTAGGGCCCCCAGCTTCGGAAACCCCCATATAGATGACGGCAACCGCGGGCAGCCCAATGAGAGCTTCAGTGATCCGCTACCCACTAGCGATCCTTTAAGAAGGGTGAAAGATGCGCGGGCGTAATATGGGAGTTTCCGAAAATTAGGGTACCTTATTCTGGGGTCCTTATAATAAGGATCCGATTATTTAGGGTACTATATTAGGGTCCCCTATTTTCGGAAACCCCCATATAGGGGCTTGAATAATTCCCAATATTATTGTTAGGGTTCCTTACTATAAATATAACATGAAGGAGCCCAAAACCCTGTTCAATTTTTTAAGGCCCCTGCATTAGCCCCAAGCCCCGAACTCAAAATCTGATATTCGGTTTCAGTGCAGAGCATGACTGACATGTAAGTAAGCCTTGAAACCTTGAAACGCACAAGAAACAACCTGTGGTCGAAGGTTCCTGGGTTTGAGGGTTTAGGGTTATAAGGGTTTAAAAGTTGCTGTGAACGCCCGTCCTATTTTGCACCAATGCTCGCAATGAGTAGCACATCCACAACCTGCAGGACCAAAGCTTTCCTGAGTTCCAACATGTCAAGCTGGTTTCCTAGACGCTGCTGGTTTAGGGTTTAGGGTTTAGAGAACAGCACTGAATCAGCCTGCAGCACCTGATCTCCCGACCTTCTGTCTTTCAGTCGTTAGGGTTTAGCCCCTCTCCGTGGCATAAATATCCTCGGCGCCCGGCGACGCCGGTGCTGCTGCAACCATGGATGATGGGGATGGTGGCAACCTCAGTCCTTCCCGTAGGTGTGCCGGAAATGCAAGACAGGTGCAGTGCTGCCCCGCCCCCCTCTCCTGAAAAGAAAAGACTGAATCGTTCAGCACCCGCCCGTCTATGCTCTTCGGATTTTTCTCGAATGATTCTCCAATGATTCTCGAACATTGACTCATTCGGAATTGTTTGGGCCGTCTAGGTTCAGGGCAGAGGAGGGGCAGAGGAGTGCTAATGCAGAGAACAGGCGGTACCACACCCCAAACGCTAAACCCTTAACTCTAAAAGCCCTAAACCGTAAAAGCCCTAAACCCCGAATGGGGGTGTTTTTTGGAAAGCCTGTACTGGAATGCTCCGGACGTTTGTTTTGAAGCAAGCAAGACATGTAGTAGCCGGGCAGTAATACTTGCAATTGGGCCGTTGGGGATTGTTCTAGAGAAGGACGATAAGGGGATACTGCCAATTAGTTGGCCTGTCCACTACACGGCCAATAATTTGAATATGGTGAGCTCGAATACTGAACCGGGAAGGCAAACCCAGCTTCCATAACTGCCTCGAACAAGGAAAACACACTACAAAGGATTGAATACTAAGCAAGAGTATCAGTCTATCCTCCCTTTATGCGTATACCGTGTACCAAAATCTACTGGAACCCGAAACCCTGTTCTGTAATTCTTAAGACCCTTACATCAACGCGAGCTGGCACGTCCAGGGAAAGCTTGAGCAAACAGAGTGAGCCTCAGAAAGCACCCTTTTCATGGGATAATATAGGGGCCTGCTTTCTTACCTCTACTATTCTGGGGTTCCTTACTAAACTTAAAGTATAACAGGCCCCCAAACCCTATTCTAATTATGAAGGCCCCTACATTAACTCCGTTTGTCTAACAAATCCGGCCCCGCCAGCCGTTTGGAGGAGAGTGTCGCTCTGATGCCCCAAACATTTCCTGGGCAGAAGGGAGCTGAATACAGCCGCCGAGTAAACAGAATAGGGCTTGTAGAGTATCTTAGGATTCAGGCTGTTAGCTGCTGATTAGTGTATTTTGTGTGCCGGATGGAGTGGGATAGGGGTTTCAGGGAGTATCTTGCGACACACAGCATAGCACCATGACCAATCACTCCATCCTAAGCCTCTGAATTTCTTAGGGTTTCGGGTTTAGGGTTGGAGGCTTTAGCTTTGACCGCACTTCCATCGAGGCATGGACGCGCTCTTCAACAGCTTCATGAATGAGGTCTCCAACATCAAGACCACGAAGATGAAGAAGTAGCAAGCCAAGACTTCCTGCTCAGCGTTTGGGGCTAAGGACCTAAGTGCCGAGACTGGCTTAGGATTTGGGGCTTCCTTAAAGCCAAAGCCATTTGCTCTTTTCAAGGAACTATGTGTCAAGGAACTATGTGTAAGAAATCATACCAATGAATGCCCAAACAGAGGTTACTAGGGTTCAGGCCGAAGGTAAAAACATGATGCACCTTACTGATGATAACTACTGATAACTGGCTCAACTACTGATAACTGGTTCGCACTGGGTCCTGACCTCCGTGCACTACCCTAAACCCTAAACCCTAAACCCTAAACCCTAAACACTAAACCCTAAACCCCTAAACCCTAAACCCTAAACCCTAAACCCGGTAAACCCCCCAAAAAGCAAGAGCTACCCAGGATCGAAGGCTCCGCGGGCACGCCGGAAGAGCCCGGGATCCCGGCAGTGTTCAGTTTCTTTAAAGGGATCCCTAGAGGTTTAGGGTTTAAGAGAGTTCCTTCTTAAGGGATCCATAGGGGCCTTTAAGGGTTTAGGGTTTGGGGTTTAGGGCTTTAGGGTTTGTATACATTTCGAGGCTTCACGGTGAAGCTTCAGGGTCGTAAACGTGTAGGGTTTTGGGTTGGGGGTTCTAGGGCTCGGCGTCCAAGCCAACTCCCTTGCTGTTACGGGGCTGCCTTGGGGATTGAGGTGGTATTGTCCACAAGGCTTTGAGCGAGGCGTGCAGCACTTCATTTCGACAGGAATTTTCCCACAAGCCCCATGCTGCAGCTGTAAACCAGTTGCAACTTCTAATCAACAGACGTTTAACTAGACAATCAGTTCGAGTATCTAGTGCACCCGTAGAGTGCCTACACAGTTACACTACAACATAGTATTGGCATCGGGCCAGTATTTCTTTATAGTCCACCTGCAATCATATTATTCTGATCATTGTTATGATCACTGTTAGTATCATTATACGTACAACATTCTATATTGCTATATACTCCAAAACCCAACTCTAATTATTGCGACCACTATAACAAGGCCGAAACCCTGTACACCCTTTATGGAGCCTGTGAAGGAGCCTATTCTATTAAGGCCTCTATCTTGTGATTTATTGTGTATTCCACCAGAAATCTGTTCGAATTGTCGAGGCTTCGGCCCTTACATGACATGGCCGAGCCGGATACCCCTTTCTGACTTCGTACGTACCTTTAAACCTCATACTGTAGGGATTACCCCGAAGGAAAAGCCCCACAACTCAATAACTTGAAAGAATAACTTGTACTTTGATATCGATCTGGCTGTTTCCAGCCAAGGCTTCTTAACTACCAGTTTTCAATTTCAGCCAACATTCCTCAGGGTATATACTCTCGAATTACAGCTTTGAGCCCTTATTTCACGAACCCCCATGCTCAGCGATGTGGTTTAAACAGTACAATGCACCGCCAGGATCATCGAACGGGTGCTGGCCAAGATCTATGATCCCAAGCAAGGACAACACCCTAAACCCCCAAAGCAAGGATTGAGATGTACAGTTCTAGGATCATCTCCACCAATGATAGGGAAGTCACTATGAGCCTGCTTTTCGGAGTGCTTTTTGGCCCCAACGGAAAGAAAGAACGCCGGGCAATCCCTAGGAGGCATATATCTGCATCTTGAAGCTTTTGCCTAAACCCTGGACCCTGCAAGATATTTAAACATGCCTGCAGATCGATCCGGACGATAATTCCAGTTCTTAGTAATTTGTGTCTTCGGGTTCGGGCTTTGAGCTATCTAGGAACCTGATCCATTCCTGATTCCTCTTTAGGGCTCTTGTTATGACTCCTGCAACTTAAGCGTTGTGGAGTCAGGAGAATCTAAATCTAGGAATCCCAGTAGCACCCTCACTCTCCCTTCCTATGTTGAGGCTTCGATGAAGGTTTTGTTTGGGAACCTAGGAACGGGATTCCCGCATTCCAATTATCAAGCGGCCTACATGTTGCAAGCTGTATCCCACACGAAGTGTTGCAGCTGGGGTTCATTACTCGAGCTAAGGATTGCAAGACTTCCGGGCTTCAAGTGTACTTCGAGGGTTGCATGACAACCTAGCACACTGAAGACCGCCATGCCGAATACTTGGCCCCCACCCTGAACCCCCTAAACCCTTAACCCTTGAAGTGTCGAGCGTGAGGTTGGCCACCGAGGGTCCGAAGAAGGGGTGGTCCAAGTCCTGTTTCAAGTATAAAGGCTCCCATAGGAAACCATGTAAACAATTGGAACGGCATGCAATAGTCCCATATAAGTAGTTTTAAGCCGTGAAGCCTTGTGATCCTCCCATGTATCCCCCCCCCCCAAATCCAATTTTTGCTGCCCTTGAAAGCCCATATAGCCTTTGCGCAGATTTTGCACGGCCGTATCCAGGAATCACCCGAACTTTAACACGATACCTTACGGCCCAATTTCTGAGCCTTAGTAAACCTGAAACCCTAAGCCACAGATGCTGCGTTGCAAATTCCAAACCCATGAATCAACTTAACGCCAAGTTTCCTCGAGGATATGGCTCCGCCTACGACATTCTCCAGGCCAGTATTGATCCGCCTGGCTAGTTTCTGGCTAGTTTATCCGGTTGAGGTTTCAGGGTAGCTGAGTAAGCAGCCTTAGCTTAGAATCGTCATGACAGTGCCATATATATATATACACACACATCATATGTATGCCTATATATATCTATACGTAGCAGTAGTTCAAGTTCAACCTGCAACAGGCCATGCAACTTCACAACTACTCAATGGCTATCCATTCGTTCCAAGGGCTGCTATCACTATTGTTGAGGTTTCAGCAGGAAATGCAGTTGGTTTAGTCTGATTTTTTAAATCACTGGTGTTCTCTGCATTGGTGCAAAGAGGTCATCAAGTCGGGTTTCAGGATCAACCTCAAAAACTGCAAAGCCCTGACCCCAAGCCCTATACCCAAGCCTACATGGGAGTTTCCGAAAATTAGGGGTACCATATTTGGGGGTCCTTATATCAAGGATCCTAGTATTTAGGGTACTATATTAGGGTCCTATTTTCGGAAACCCCCATATAGTAACACGGGAAAAATCCTCCTGAACCTGCAAGCTCTGAGCGCAACCCCTAGACTCTAAACCGTGAGACCCCTGGCCGTAAACCCTGGTTAGTAAACCCTGATACTTAAAAAGCTCGCCCTAGAACCCCCACAAATCCCCTTGCTAATATGTTGAGGGTTTAGGGTTTAAGGGGTTTGGGGTTTAGGGTGTACTCATAGGCTCCATTGTAGTTCCTTTTGTGAGGTTACCTTATAGGATCCTAAATAATTACAGACCACAAAAAGGAACTACAATGGAGCCTATGGGTAGTGTAGAAGCCTAAAGAATTACCAATATTATTCTTAGAGTTCCTTGTCATAATGATACTATAGTGGCCCCAAAACCCTATTCTAATTATTAAGGCCCCTAATATAGAACCCTACTATAGATCCCTTATGTAGAACCCTTTGTGGAACCCTTATACAGGAACCCTATGAAACCCTATTCTAATTATTAAGGCAAAGCCTTCTAGATCCTGTCAGACCTCTGAGGCCCCCGAAGTCGCTCCGAGATCCGACCCCCGAAGCAGCAGGATCCCGAAGAAAGCTCTGAAAAGGGAGCGCCAACTTGGGGTTGAGGGTTTGTAGGGTTTAGGGTTTAGGGTTTATAGGGTTTAGGGTTTAGGGTTTATAGGGTTTAGGGTTTAGGGATGTTTAGGGTTTACAGGGTTTAGGGTTTAGGGTTTAGGGGACTCTGTTATGCTATGAATGAAACTTAAACCCCAAACCCAACTCTTTACACCAAATACCCCGAAAACCTCGACTCAAAATCCGACCTCCCCGAAGCCCCCAAACTCTTCGTGATCCTCCAGGTCACCAAGGAGGCCAGCGAGAACGAGATCACCAAAGCTTACCGGCGGCTCGCTGTCGGGCGCTCGTTGCCCGAAGCCGGGGAGTACTATAGAAGCCTCAATGATGACCAATATTATTCCTTAGGGTTCCTTTACTGTTATACTGTATATACTATCAGGTACCCACCATCCAAATGTCTAAACATTAAGGCCCCTATATTAGGGTTCCAAGGGCGACTTGTTGCAAGCCTTGTGCATCCTGCAAGCCGGAGGCATTCCCCTGCCACAAGCCGCTTCATCGACTCTAAACCCTAAGCCCTAAGTAGGTTACACGGCTATTAGCCGTCGAATTGAAACCCGTGCGAACTTGGGTCTCGACTACAGGTGCCAGCCTTCGTGGGGGTTTATAGAGGCTCCAGGATTGCTGGAAGGGGTACTATAAGGTACTGAAGCCGCCTGCAATCCCAAACCCTACCAACGGGTGTAAGGTTCGCAGGGTTGTTTTATAGCTATGAAAAGACCCGGGAGATGCTAGCAGTAATGATTCCAACCCTACATTATGCAACGTATGTACGTGCAGAGCTCTTCATAACTGCACCATACCATACTGCAAGCCTGCCAACCAAGGCGTTTGAATCAAAAGCACGCCAATAGATATCTTAACAGCGGATGCAAGGATTCTTGCCATAAGGCGACCCTAAACCCTAAACCGTGCTCAAAAGGCCAGATAGCAGGCAGTGTGGGGAGCGGCCGCTGCACTTCACCTGGACAGACTCAAGACGGATCAAGATCGTAATACAGGGGCCTAAATAATTCCTATGCTATTTTGGGGGGTCCCTTATTAGAATTATAGTATAATGGGCCCCAAAACCATTTTTCAATTATTAATAAGGCTCCTATAGTAAGCTACCATTACCTCCCTTCCAAACGATGCTGTTTGGAGATCAACTCCATCGCGCGAAGCCCACGGGACTTCCTCCTTCCTCCGTTTGTTGCAGGGGGTGTCTGCGTGCAAGATTTCAGGCCCCTTAAAGACAGACCCATCCCTAAACCCTAAACCCCTAAACCCTAAATTTTAAGCCCTAGGCCCCAGATACTATCATCCCCGAGCCAAGTCTCAGATCCCAACCCCCAAAGCCACTTAGGGGGTTTAGGGTTTAGGGTTTATTGTTTAGGCGCAACCTTTCAACTCTTACCCTAAACCCCAAACCCAAAAACCTTCTCAACTTTTACCCTAAACCCTAAACCCAAAAAACTTCTCAACTTTTACCCCTAAGCCCTAAACCCAAAAAACTTTCCAACTTTCACCCCTAAACGCTATCCCTAAACCCTAAACCCAAAAAACTTCTCAACTTTTACCCCTAAGCCCTAAACCCAAAAAACTTTTCAACTTTCACCCCTAAACGCTATAAACCCTAAGCCCTAAATCCTGATTTAGGGAAAGCGCAACTCTCAGAATCTCCCTTTTCCTCGGCCCCGAGGTCCTTGTTCACCCGGACAAGTGCAAGCTAGACAAGGCCGAAGAAGCCTTCCAGGCACTGGGGGACGGAGGGCTGGAGTGTGGGGTTGAGGGTTTAGGGTTTACTTATTGGCTGTAAACTCAACTTTTCAACTTTTGGGGTTCTTACAAGGTGGTCGATTCTGAAAGTTTCAACTTTTATTTCCTTGGGTTTTGGGCCAGTGAGTTTAGGGCTTTAGGGTTGTAGGGTTGAGGGTTTGTGGTTTAGGGTTTAGGGCTTTAGGGTTTAAGGTGGCATGTTTTTTGTTTGCTGATTTGGGCTCGGTGCAGGAACGCCCTCAACCCCTAGCCATTAGCTGAAGCGCTCAACTGTACGGCTTTGAGGCTTAGTGCTTAGAGGGTATAGGAAATATAGGTGCTGAGGCGTAGAGTCTAAGATTTTTGGGGGCTTCTTGTTTCATTCATAGTATAATATACCCTAAAACCATATTCTAATTATTAAGGCCCCTACACCCTAAACCCTCATGGTAGCCCCTGCAGTATCCCTTGAAGGAACCCTTAAAGGGAACCCCAAAACCCTATTTCAATTATTAAGTCCCCTAAATCAACCCCTTACCTGCCGCCCCCAATCCTCGTCCCAGAAACCCTAATATAGAAGCCCAAGTAATTACCAATATTACTGTTAGGGTTCCTTATGATCACTGTACTATAGAGGAGCCCAAGCCCTATTCGAGTTACTAAGGCCCTTATATGAACCCCTGAATCCTCGTCCCTGAACTCTAAAAATGTCCACCTCCACTTTCGTCCGATCAAAGCCAGACCCGTGACCTAATGACTTAATCCTATCGCGGTGGCTTGCATCCTGGTAGATGGGTGGTTTTACGGCTTAGGGCTTAGAGTATGGGGCGTGGTTCGAGGCTTGGGGTTTAGGGTTTGGCTTGGGGTTTAGGGCTCAGGGTTCTATTTGGGTTTTGGGCTTATTTCGGAGTGTAGAGCATAGAGCCTACGCAACCTTGACATTTCTTTGGACCTTGTGAACTGAGAGATGTTAAGTCTTGTCGGGGCCAGGCGACACGATTCAAGCAATGGATCGGATCATGGTTTTGAGTTCACAACTTCAGGCGCGCATGACCAGCCTTCCGTGCTCAAGTTATCCTCTTTACAAAATCTTGGTAACATTGAACGCCAACCCTGTCATCACTATTATTGGACCTGTCTTCTTCGTGGAGAACCCTGGCCGTTGTGCATGTACTCTTTGCTGTTACTATGTTTGCGACTAGGAGCATCTGGCAGGTGATCGTCAAGGCATACAACGACACCAAAGATCCGAACTACGTAGAGAGGCAAGACATATTGGGGTGCTTCGAGAATGGGGGGACTTGTAATAAGTAGTGTAACGTAACCCTAAACCCGTAAACCCTAAACCCTAAACCCTAAACCCTAAACCCCAAACCCTAAACCCCAAAGCCAGGTACTTAAATCTAACCCCCAATTTAAGGTACCCACAAACCCTGCTTTCCAGGTCCCCTGATTAGGGGTTTGTACACTTGGCGGTACACTTATTATGTCAGGGTTCACAAGGATCAATCAAGTCAGGTCCGCTGTTTCCCGGGAGGAGGGGAGCTCAGGAATCCGGACTCTACGTGCCACACAGGGAATCCCAGAAAGTTGGAAGATGGCATGTGAGGGTTTCCGAAAATAAGGGGTACCTTGTTTTGGGCTCCTTATAATAAGGATCCTACTATTTAGAGTACTATATCCCCTATGTTCGGAAACCCCCATTTAGGACGAAGAGTGCTAGGATCCCTTAGACTTTACCTCAAGGGCATGAGGATGATCATGTTCCAACTTCAGAGCTTCTACTTTATTTGCCGTAGCCTTTGTCAATCCTTTGTGAGTGAAGCAGCTTAGTTTAAAACCCCTGTGATCGTGAAGCTCTTTACGATACTCCACCATGTTGCAGGAGCCGTATCCAGTCTGGAGGATAATCCCTAGACCCTAAATCCCAAACCAAATCCGGAATGTAAGCAAAGTCATCGAGTGCTATGATTTTTGCCCGAAAGCCCCAATACTCGGGTCCTTTGGCCCCTACGGCCTGATACCCTAAACCCTAAACCCTAAACCCTAAACCCTAAACCCTAAACCCTAAACCCTAAACCCTAAACCCTAAACCCTTAACCCAAAGCCCTCAACCTTAGGGCCCGAATGGCCCTTAAAAGTTGGAGCCCCTCTACCCCTATGCTAAGAAACCCTAGAGGGTATATGAACCTTAAACCCTAAGCCCTAAACCCTATACGGTGTATGAATCTTAAACCCTTTTAGGCTTAATTTCGTGCTTCCTGAACACATAAGGCCTAGCGTGATCCCAGTATATCCCAGCCTTGGAGCCCTTTGCGTTCATGCGTTCAAGGTTTAGGGTGTAGGGTTTAGGCGTTTGGGGCTTAGGGCTTTGGGCTTCGGGTTTAGGCTACTAGGGGCTTGGGGTTTTGCCCTCCACCTGAGCGGTTCGACGAATTTACGCTAGTTCCTCCTGTGCTGCGTGCTCCTCCAACCTACAATCAACATGTGCTCTCGTCATTTTCGGTTCGACCCGCAGAAAATCCGTGCAAGTGGGGAAGATAGTGACAAATGCATGTCGCCGTCGAGATTCCGCATTCATATGTGGGAAGACGCCCGGAATGTCAGTTTCGATGTGCTCCCAATGATTTGGTGCAGCTGCCTGTGGCAATCGCGGATGCTGGGGAAGCCGACCATTCACAAAAAAAGCCTACGCCCACGCCTTACAAAGGAGCGTCGTGCAGAGATGTCCGAGTCCAGCTGTGGAAAGCCAGGTCTTCTTCAGTTGCGCAGCCCTGAGGCTGAACTCGGAGCTTCAACTCTCTGAAAATTCTTCTGTCTGGTGCTTAGTAGGGAATGGGGGAATGGACCCCTATGATAGTCCCTCAAGGTCCCTTATAGTAGTCCCTATAACCCATTCCCCCATTCCCTACTAAGCACCAGACAGTTCTTCTCGTCAGAATCCCATGTGACGTCGCTGCACTGAAGGGGTGCGGGTCTGCTCAGATGTGGGAGTTTCCGAAAACTAGGGGTACCTTATTTTGGGATCTTTATAATAAGGATTCTATTATTTAGGGCACTATATTAGGGTCCCCCTATTTTCGGAAACCCCCATGTCTTCTCTGTGCAGATTTCTTTTTGACTCAAAAGGCCTGATGTATCCTAACAGAAAGACCGTTCGGGACTGCATTTTGTAGTTTGTTTCAGGTCTCCGTACAGGAAACAGTGTCATAAACTGCCCCTGCCCGTCCCTATACCCCCGTCCCTATACCCTTTCGGCATGAATTTCTGTTGCGGCCTGTATGAACGTTCAACCCTTGTAGGGCTCATTTCGCCTGTAAGACAAACCCCTGAACCCTAAACCAACCATAAACCCTAAATTCTAAACCTTAATACTAAAACTTAAACCCTAATCAAACCCCTTAAATCCTAAACCCTCAACCCTATAAAAGTCCTAAGCCCAAATCAAACCCTAAACCCTAAACCACCCCTGAATCCTAAGCCCTAAACCCTATAAAAACCTAAACCCTAAACCCTATAAAGATCCTAAGCCCTACCTTAGATCAGGCCGGCTTCAGCTGCGGGATCCTCCGAGGCTTTCGTTTGGGGGCTGCGCAAGCGGGAGCAGAGCTACGGCTTAAGGGTTCCTTTTAAGGGTTTAG
>CAJNDV010035391.1:2683-13599 GCA_905221635.1 Symbiodinium sp. CCMP2456
TAGTCTCCATTGTAGTTCATTTTTTGGCTTAACCAGTTATATATTGAGGATTGTACAAGGTATCCCCCAAAAGGAACTACAATGGAGACTATAGGTAGGGTCGTGCAAAGTTTCGGGGTTTAGGGTTCAGGGGCCTAGGGCTTAGGGTTTGTAGAGGTTTAGGGTGCTGGATGAACAGGGTTTGGGTTTTTCAGGCCCCCACCCCAAAACGCAAAATCCATCCATACACATAGATAATGAACAGCACACTTATGTTGAACTAGGTATGGACTCAGAACAGTATAACAGCATTCAGAATCATACTGATCATACCCCCCCCCGGTACTTACATCATCACAACAGGCTTATACAACCCAACAGCCTTCCTTCTCCAAGAGGCACCGGCAGCCCGTACGAAGAGTGAGGATCCCTTGTAACTATCCCAAACCCGAAACCCTGAACCCTAAATCCCAAACCCAAAACCCAAAGCCCTAAACCCGAACCCTTTATCCGGAACGCGAAACCCTAGACCCTACACCCGATACCCTAAATCCTAAGTCCTACACCCTACTGTAGGGGCCTTAATAATTAGAATAGGGTTTGAGGTTCCTTTAAGGGGTCCTTAAAGGGTTCTATAAGGGCTGCTATAAGGGTTTAGGGCTTAGGGGCCTTAATAATTAGAATAGGGTTTTGGGGCATATTTCTACTATAATTGCAACAAGGAACCCCCCGAAACAGTATAGGTAATCATAAGCTCTCTATATTAGACATCCAACCCTAGACTCTAAACCCTGAACTTTAGGTCCTGCACTCCAGCTGGAAGACGACAACTCCCGACCGACAGTTCGCACCCAAAACCCCTCAACACCAACCTTCATGCCCTCAACCCTAAACCCCAAAGCGTCAACACTCGTTCCCCTGAACCCTCCCCCTGAACCCTAACCCTACACCCTTAACCCTACACCGACCCTAAACCCTGAACCTGAACCCTAAATCCTAAACCGTAAACCGTAAACCCTAAACACTAAACCCTGAACCTGAACCCTAAATCCTCTAGGGTCCCAGTCCCAGCTTCAATGGCCACGAGGTGGCCGATTCCGTCCTTCATCACCCAGGCCGTTACAGCGGCCATGGGCACCTTGTTGAGCGTTTTGGAGTTTTTTGCGTTTTGAAACTTAGGCGTTTAGGGTTTAAGGGTTTCGGGTTTACGGGTTTAGTGTTTAGGGCTTAGGGTTTATAGGGTTTCGGGATGAGGATTGAAAGCGTTAATTCAGGAATTGACCTGCCAGTATGCTCCAGAGGTTCATAACCCTTAACTGACCCAAAAAAAAGGAGAACTTGTAGAAGGTTTACGGCTTTAGGATCGAAGCTAAACCGCAGCTTATAAGAGACATTCAAAGAACAGTGAACGAGTAGCAGTGGTAGGTATGAGAAGGGAAAGTAGCAGGGCCTACTGTATATGTATACAAACATACGTGCATGCATGCATGCATGCATGCATACTACATATAAACAGAGATACAATTAGTATATGAATGTACACACACGTCCATTGAGGGCTGAGGTATTCGGAGATTACTGACGATATCAGCTCACCGATCAAGTCGTAGCCACAGCGGTAGGCACTTCGTGGCCGAATCTAGACTTTGCAGCTTCGAGTATGGTGATGGCTTGAGCCACCTAGGGTTTAGGGTTTTGGGTTCAGAGTTTAGGGTTTAGGGCTAGGTGCAAAAGAGTACTGCAACACACGGAACACAAAGCTTACAACCTGGGTCAGCACTCAGATAATTCCAGATGCACGTGCCCCCTCCCCACCACCCTAAACCCTAAACCCCAGACACTTGAGCCTTAACTGATTAAGCCTCAGACCCCAGATGCAACCCAAAAGACAAGCCTGAACGCCAAACCCCAAACTCTAACCAACCCCCCCGCCGTCTCACGACCGCCGACGCCAACAGCCAGAAGCATCGCCTGGAAGAACCAGGAAATACAGGGCTTCTTTCTACAATTGATGTGCTTGTTGTTGCAAGGTTTTGCTATAAACCCTAAACCCTAAACCAAACCCTATTTTACTACATGACCCTGAACCCTAAACCCTATGTTACTACATGACCCTGAACCCTAAACCTTATGTTACTACATGTTGGCCTATGTTACTACATGACCCTAAAGCCTAAACCCTATGTTACTACATGGCCCTAAACCCTAAACCCTATTTTACTACATGTTGCTTACAAATGTGCTAGACGTCCTCAGGTTTCCTGTATGCCAAGGAGCTTGGTTGAAGTTGTCATGATAGAGATATACAGACAGAGGTATATTCTACATATATACATATATATATATACACATACATAGTATGCGTGTGTATCTATGTGTATATATATATATATGTAAAGAATACATAATATGCTTTCTTCTTGCGGCTGAACTCTGACCCCTCAGCCATGTACGGTATTGATTTCTAGCTTCCAAACACTACGTCCATAACCTTGAACCCTAAACATATCCGGACATGTGTTGTTTCGGACCTTCAATGCTTTTGTTTTACGGCTCTGGGCTCAAATGGAGCAGGGCACATATCCTTACTATTCCGCAAAAAGGGAAACCAGTATGCACTCTCGAGCATGTCTGAGAAGCCCTGTAAATACACTCACTGAAAGCATAGTGAACATGACCCTCTAGAACCACAAAAAAGAGTCTCAGAAATTACTGTGAAACTTTACAGAACACACATGGAAACCCTCCCACGATTGGGGTCTGGGGATAGCGAGAATGAGGTTCGTGTGTAAGGGTTTTATACTAGTCGTATATAGGAATACTGTAACCATAAACACTGAACCCATTTAGGTGCCGAACTGCCGCTCAAGCGGTGGATCTAGGGTTAAGTGCTTGAGTTTCAGGTCTTCGATCTTTAAGTGGGCTGGGTCCCGCGTAAATCGCCTAATTACTTTTGAAGTACGCGTTCGCGATACTCCGCCGGGGCTAAATCCTAAAGAACTAGCTCCTCACCACCCTAAACCCTAAACCCTATGATCCTCAAGCCCCTAAACCATCCAAATGAACATGACGCGTCAACCGCAAGCAGCAAACATACACCGCCCACCGAAACCAATAAAGCCCCTGGTCCCATGAAACCCTGCTAAATATCAATATTCAAAAACCTAAACTCCTAAATCCCAATAATAAGGGTGGACCTTAAGAATTAGCATAGCTGTTGGGGACACAGAATACTATGATCATAAATCAGGAGCCCTGCGTGATAGTGTTACGTACAGAAATTTTAGGGGAGTGTCAGCGCGCTAGACCCTAAACCCGAAGCCCCTAAACCCTAAACCCTAAACCCCAAAACCCTATAGATCCTAAACCCAAAACCCTAAACCCTAAACCCTAAACCCCCGAAGCATTCTTGGGACTGCTCCTGCGTGGCGAGGACACGGGACATGTGACTGAAGAAGATCCTGGGTTGCTTTCCGCTGCTCTTTCGGATTTGGCTTGAGGGTGTTTAGGGTTTAGGGTTTAGGGTTTAGGGTTTAGGGGGTTGAGGGTGTAGGGTTTAGGGTTTAGGGTTTAGGGTTGAGGGTTTAGGGTTTAGGGTTTGAAAGGCTCTATGAGGGTACCATAAAGATTTCTACAAGGGTGCTATATATAAGTAGGGGGTCTAGGTTTTGAACACGGATTGCGGAGGATTTCGTCAGTGTTTATCCATATGTTAGGGCTTGCTTTGTTTTTCCCTAAGGGCCCATGTGCCCAAATAGTAGAACATTGGCCTTAATGTAGTCCCTATATAGGTACTTTGGGGCCAATGTATATACTATTTAGGTACATGGACCCTTAGGTTTTTGTTAGGGTAGATGTTTTGTTAAGGGCTCAGGATCGAGGGAAGCTTCTTAGCGCCCTAAACTCTAAAGCCTAAACCCTAAACCCTAAACCCTAAACCCCTTAGCGGCCCATCGCCCTGCCCCTGATTGCAAAGGCTCCTGCAGCTGCGACTGAAGGCCACTCTGCCCACTACAAGGGTTAGGGTTTAGGGTTTAGGGTTTAGGGTTTAGGGTCTACTACCCAGAGACTCCAATATCCCTTAATTAAGGAATATACCTTAAATCATACTAGGGATCCTACTATAGTTTAAGGTATATTCCTTCATTAAAGGATATTGGAGTCTCTGGGTACAAGGGCTCCGAGAACTTGCCGAAACATGCAAGGAGCTATGCCTCCGTGATAAAAACTAACATCTTGGGCATTGAAACATGGCAGACTACAGTGGTTCCTGCTGTCCTTGGGCAAAGGGTGAACACAGTCCTTGCATGGGCGCCTCGACGCAACTCCAGACTCCATACTACATACAACATGCTCGAGCAGGAACACATGAACCACAGCTTGCTTGAAGATCTCGGCTTGCTGTGTTTGTCATGAGGCTGCGTGTTTGGGGCTGAAGGTCTTATATGCTTGACGGAGCTTAGGCGTGGGTGTATAGGGCTTAGACCATATCCCTAAACCCTAAACCCCAGACCCTTAAACCCTAAACTCTAAGCCCTAAACCCTAAACCCTAAAGCCCAAACCCTAGACCCTAACCCTAAACCATAGACCCTAAACCTGCCACGATAAGCCCTCGTTCCAACTCTTGGGCCCCCCTTCCGAAAGCAAACCCTGAAGCTTAGGGCTTTGTTTAGGCTTGAGGGGTTTAGGGGTTCAAAATGTTCAGACTATAGGGCCTCAGACCAGCCCTAACCCTAAACCCCAAACCCTGGGTTTAGGGTTTAGGGTTTAGGGCCCGAAACCCTAAACCCTAAACCCCTGGATTCGACGAGGGCTCTGAGATGCTGTGTACTGGATGAAATGCAAGTAGTTTTGCGTGACCGAGGCGGGATAATCCACCGGTAGGAACACTTTCCTGGAGCTCGATGCAGGAAATTTGGGGGGTCAAGAATTTTAGAGGCCTGGATGATTGGAATTTCTATTGTACTCTTGTACAAGTATACATTACGGGCTTGGGTTACAAAACCTCGTAAAATCTCTGCATCTTTTTTCTAGGGCTTATTATTTTAGTCTAGGGTTTAGGGCACCAATCGCTTCACCTTCTCTCTTGGACTCGTGCCAAACGTAGCATGTTCCACCTATGTCTTTCGTTCACATGACAGTTTGACTGAAGAGCACACGGAACTGCACCGATCAGGGGGGTCCGTTCTTATGCAATTCATCAACGACCACCTGGGATCTATGTTTGGGGTCAACTCTCGTTTGCAAACTCCGGCTTCGGTGTTGATGCTAGATTGACAAGATAGTGCGATCACCATCGTTGCGATTTTGTGTACTGACCAGGATTGGGCGTCCACGAAATCCTCATGCCCCCTCTCCCTCCGAAATCCAACGACAGCGATGGTTCACGATTTTCGCGAAGCTCCTGAACCCCAAACGTCTCAGCCCCGAAACCCTAAGCGGTGGCTTCTTGAGCAAAGAACCCCTTCCGATGCTTCGTGCTTACTGCTTCAGCCACAGTTTAGTATGCAACACTGTTTGCAAGGGGCCGTGAATCGAAAGAACAGTTCCAGAATATTCATCCATCTTGTACTCTTCTCCCGGTGCTTCCGACCCGGCCCTCTTACTTCAAAGGAAGACCATCATGAGGCTGCAAGTTACGGGTCTAAGCTGAGGTAAAGCAGTTCTGGTTTAGGATTTGGGTTTAGGGTTAAGCGGACGGCTTAGGATCTAGTCTGCATGGCATCCAAGGTGTTGGGTTTAGGATTCGACACATACTCTCTATAGACACGCTACGAAAGCTTAAAACCTAACCGGACATGTTTCAGACATAACGCTTCTATGCAATTCCATAGGAAAGTTACTAAAGGAACAATATCGACACCCGAACACCTAGACTTGGAGCAAGCAAATGTGCCCTAAACCCTGAATCCTAAACCCTGAACCAAGCGTCTTCAGGAAACGGGCCAGCGGATTGAATCTAAAGACCTGCTTCGTGTTCTTCGTCGGCGCCGCCGACTCAATCCTCGAATGTGTCTAGGGTTTAGGTTTAGGGTTTATAGGGTTTAGGGTTTTTTATTTGTGAAGCAGCTTGTGGTTGCTGACAACGCTTCCTGTTTAGGTCTAGGTAGCATCTATCGGTGTCTAAATCTATCCGTGCTGATTTGCAGCTGGGAGGTTCTAGATTGTTGATTCTCGTTCTCGAAAGCAGCTGTTTTAAGTGAATTGGGAAAGGGCTGGCAGTGGTCATGCAAATTGCAATGAGCAAGATTTGGCATCCAGCTCACTAGCAAACCCTCAATTACAACAGGGTTCCCCCTCAAGTAAGGCTAGCTGGTTCTCGGTTGATGGTTAAGGGACATTGCTGCAAGCGTGCTTCAAACCAGCATTGCCTCAGACAGCCGATGTCAGACGATTAATTTGGGAGTTTCCGAAAAAAGGGGACCTTAATATAGTACCCTAAATAGTTGGACCCTTATTATAAGGACCCCAAAATGAGGTACCCTAATTTCTGGAAACTCCCATTTCAGCATTTGCCAGAAGAGGCGAAGCCATTCCTAAACCCTAAACCCTAAACCCTAAACCCTAAACCTAAACCCACCATGTATGTCTTTCAGGCGTGGTTCGGTGAAAGGCCGGCCCTGGTTCTGAAACCACCTCTGCTGCCACTGCCCATGATAGAATATACGGTTAGGGTTTAGGTTTAGGGTTTAGGGTTTAGGGTATAGATGCTGATAATAACAGACCCTAAACCCAATGATAAGCCGAACTAGTAATGATCATAACAGGCCCTGAACCTAAACCCAATTATAAACCGAGTGTCTTTAAGATCTCCGGCTGCAGCAGCTGAGCGCCAGCCGCGTCCGCCTTCACCACGCATCTCTGCTTTCGTTGGCCCTCCTGTGCTTCGGATGTCAGGGTTTATATAGGGTTTCTATAGGGTTTTATAGGAGAAGGAAGAGGATACAGAACCTTAAACTAAACCCTAAACCCAAACCCCTAAACCCTAACCCCGAAACCCTAAACACTAAAGTGCTAAATCCTAAAGTCCTAAACCCCTTGTCTCGAAAGCCAAGCATCCCCATGGCCCTGCGTGAGAGCGATCGGCACTTGCTGGTTGGCTTCCTCAGAAGGTGAACGGTTAGGGTTTAGGGTTTAGGGTTTGGGGTTTATACCTGAACCCCAAGGAAGGTACCTTTCAAGGACTTAATAAAGGGAATGATAGTAAGGAGCGCGAAAGACGTAGGTTTCTTCGGGTGCAGGCAGGTTTCATAAGGTTTATGGGGTTTAGCAATTCAGCTTGTTGAATGCGATCGGAGAGGTTTACGAACTTAATTCTGTGAATTGGAGCAAGAAACCACAAACCCTAACCCCCGATAACCTCAACCCTAAACCCACACAACTTCCATGAAGGGCGCGGCTTCCCTCTTCGAACTCAGACCTTCAGAAACTGCCTTAGTAAACGGTTGAGGGTTAAGGGGGGTTTTAGGGTTTACGGGTTTTTAGGGATGGGGTGTGGGATTCACATCTCACACGTTGAGACTTCAATTTGCGAAAAGTTCTTCCTTGCGGAGCAAGATTAACAGGATTGGAAGCGACGGTGACAGACAAGAAAGCTGGAACATGCGGTAGATGATCACTGCTGGGAGTCCCCATACATCATGATGTTCCAACTTCTGGCACACTGCCCCCCCCCCCCCCTAAAGCCGCAACTCCTACTTCCCGACTAAGCCCTCAAGCCTAGAGTCACCCAGAGGGTCCATATCTATATATATATATATATATATATTATGTGACTATTATGGAACCAGGCCCCCAAAACTATGAAAACAAGTGGTCTTTTGGGACCCAAGACCATCATGGTAATGTATACCTGTGACCCCGAACCCTACAAAATAGTAGGCTATGACCTCTTCATTAGAGGCTAGAACCCTTAAAACGGTAGATTTTGGGATGCCCAGGTATGCCCTAAACCCTAAACCCTAAACCCTAAGCCCTAAACCCTAAACCGGAGCCCCAGGTATGGACTCTCTGAGTCATGCAAAAAAAAAACGCTGGGAGGATCGCAGGTCTCACCCTAAGGGTCCATGTGCCCAAATAGTAGAACATTGGCCTTAGTGTAGTCCCTATATGGGTACTTTAGGGCCATTGTTCTACTATTTGGGTACATGGACCCTTAGGGTCAGGGCATGGGACCCTACATAGGGCCTACATGAATACCGATACCGTAGGGCCCCTTACTTATAACTCTACATTATTAACCCTAAACCCTAAACCCCAAACCCTAACCCTAAACCCTAAACCCTAAACCATAAAGGAGACCAAAAAAAGCACCGATTCTGAGTATCAGGATTTATAACACCAAAAAAGCCCCTATGCCAAGTATCAGGACTCCTACATTAACTTGCCCCATCCTTCATGTGCCTGCATTCGCACGCCAGAACCCCTAATGTATGGGGTCTCAATAATGGGAAATAGGGTCTCGGGGTATACTATAGTATAATTATATACTAAGGAACCCGCATAATAATATAGGTAATTATTGAGGTCCCGATACTAAGCCTTAAACCTGGAACCCTGAATCTTACTCCCGGAACCCTCAAACACGAAGTGCTCCAAACCCTAAGTAAACACCGAAACGATTCAGAGTTTAGGGCTCAGGACTTCGAGTTT
Organism: Symbiodinium sp. CCMP2456; assembly: GCA_905221635.1. Lineage (NCBI taxonomy): Eukaryota > Dinophyceae > Suessiales > Symbiodiniaceae > Symbiodinium > Symbiodinium sp. CCMP2456. The sequence continues at coordinate 11,316 of CAJNDV010035391.1, forward strand.
AGAGCTTAGGACTTAGAGTTTAGAGTTTAGGGCTCAGGGGTTAGAGCTTAAAGCTTGGGGTCTAGAGTTTAGGGTTTAGAGTCTAGAGTCTAGGGTTTAGAGTGTAGGGTTCAGAGTTTAGGGTTTCCAAAACAAGGCTCTGCGTGCACCAAGCGGTGAAAGTGCTGCCATCCAGCCGCGAGGGGGGGCCGGCTCGCCGAGCCTTCAGAAACCCCTACCCAGGGTTTAGGGTTTATAGGGTTTAGGGTTTAGGGGTTTAGGGGTTTAGGGCCTCTAATATCGACCCTTAATCCTTTCTAGGGACCCTTAAGGGTACATCTAGGGTATATAGTAGGTGTAGAAGAACCCCAGCGTTAGGGGCCCATACTAGGGGCCCATGTGTTCAACCCTGGGTAGAAAGGGCTCTATTCAAGGCTTCGGGTTAAGGGGTTTAGGTTTGGGGTTTAGTAGGGCTTAGGGCTTAAAGTTTAGAGTTTAGGGTGTAGGGGTTTAGGGTTTAGGACATAGGGCTTAAGGCTTAGAGTTCAGGGTTTAGGGGTTTAGGGTTTAGGGTTGAGGGGCCATTAAGGAACCCTGTGGTACCCTTCAAAAGAGTCTATGTACCCTTGACAAGCGACCCTTAAGGAGTTCGCTCAGGGGTTTCTTTCAGTGTTCCCTTCAAGGGTTCCGTTTCAGGGTTCTGTGAAGATCAGAATAAGGAACCCCCCCAAAACATGTAGGGTTTTCGAGGGTTAAAGCAATTCTTACACAGCAAACCCTTTTCCAAAATTCCAGCCTGCAGTGCCGAGGCGTACGGCTCGTTGCACGCGTAGCGTCCCGGCAGCCATGCCTTTGACCTCGGGCAAGGCTTTTAGGTACTGCCGTAGTAGTAGTAGTAGTAGTAGTAGTAGTAGTAGTCGTAGTAGTCGTAGTAGTCGTAGTAGTCGTAGTAGTGATCGAATGGGAAGCAGGGCTGCGAGTTTGTTTGCTTCAGGGTTTAGTTGGAGGCTCATGGGACTTGGTACGGGAACCTAGGGCTACAAATGAGGTGAATGTAATTCTAATCACTTACATCTCCAATTAATGTACCCATCACTATACTGACTATGCTCCAAGTAGCGAACCCCTCAATAGCCACTAAATCTATACTATTTGGGTACATTGACCTTTAGGGTTCTTGTTGGCTGTATGTAACGTCAGGGCTTGAGGGCTTTGGAACGTTAAATGTACTTATCCATGAATAGTACTGACCCATGACTCTGAGCGTGCATGTCGTCATCGGCTTCGTGTTCAAAGTTTCGAGACAGCACGACAATCACTACCATGCTCTGCCTTGCCCCAAGTCAGGACCGATCATCATCACGTGGCAGCAACGCACTCAGTGGCTTGGATCTGCTGCAAATTCTTCGGCTGAGCCTGCAGAGCACGACGATCACCACCAAACCCATTTTCAGGGTTTAGGGTTTTAGGGTTTAGGGTTTTAGGCCACCCTTTAATCTGGTGGACATTCTTGAGCCTGTCCACACCATGACCGGCGTTTTATCTAGTCACGTAGCAATCTCCGAAGCATTGTCAATTGTGTGAGGTCTTGAAGCAGACGTCGCCACCATTGCCAGCCAAGAATGCATAGTGGTTGGCTAGCTTGGATATGTCGCACATTCCTCAGCTGATGCTGCACAGCACGACTGTCGCCACCAGAGCCAGCAGCCCCCCAGCTCACGACGGACCCATCGCCCAGGATGGCAGCAAAAGCGCCCAACGACGCCTGGATTTGCCGCACATTCTTCAGCTGGTGCTGCACAGCACTGCTGTCCCCACCGAAGTCAGCAGCACCCCAGGTCACGACGGATCCATCACCAAGGATGGCAGCAAAAGCATACCGAGCAGCTTGGATCTGCTGCACATTCTTCAGCCGATGCTGCACAGCACTGCTGTCAGCACCGCATTCTTCATCACCCCAGGTCACGACAGATCCATCTCTCAGGATGGCAGCGAAAGCATACCGAGCGGCTTGGATCTGCTGCACATGCTTCAGCTGATGCTGCACAGCATTGCTGTCACCACCAGATTCATAAGAACCCCAGGTCACGACAGATTTGTGGCCGATGACGGCAAACGAATCGAATGTGGCACATGCTTGAACCCGGCTTATGTGCAGCGTCAGTACATCACCTGTCCTTATCCTGGCATCAGAGATAGTTGTGCATACATCCAGAATGCTGCCTGTTGCGTCCACCAGTCGCCCTGATCCGAACTCGAGTGTGGTCTGCGCCCGAATCAGCAGAGTTTGCACCTCTTCATCCAA
>CAJNDV010035391.1:13699-25981 GCA_905221635.1 Symbiodinium sp. CCMP2456
AGCAGAGTTTGCACCTCTTCATCCAACCCTGCTTCTACAGTAGCTTTTCTTCCGCTGAGCAGCACTATATCCACGGCAACCGACATGTCACACATCAAGAAGTGCTGTGCAGCGGCATGACCTGCGAGGAAGACAGCATCTCGAGCGTAGTGTTTAGACAATTGAGCTCTGCCATGAACAGTTGTTCGGGTACTTCCCAATTCGGGTAGACTTTAAAGGTCCGTCTTATGGCAATCTCCGCAAAACAAATGTCCCAAAGAACACTTGCAGCCTTTAGTTGCTAACAACCTTACACTGAATGAAAACATGTCAAGACGCTTTGGGCCGAGAAACAAGGGTTTAGGGCTTAGGGTTACCCCAAACCCTCCAAAATGGTAGGTTATGACCCCTTAATTGGAGGGTAAAACCCTTCAAACGATAGGTTTTGGGATCCCCAGGTAGAGTTTAGGGGATAGGGTTTAGGGACCCTAAACCCTAAACCCAAAACCCAAAACCCAAAATTTAGGGGAACTCTCAGGCGGCAGGGCTCTAGCAACGTGCAAAAGATCGGGCCAAGGGTCAATGAGTGGAAAGCTTCGCTTAGGGCTTAGGGTTTAGGGTTAGGGTTTAGGGTTTAGGGTTTAGGGTTTAGGGTAACGTAGGGGCCTTAATATAATTAGAACAGGGGTTGTTATGCCTTTCCTTAGTATAGTTATAGTATAATATACGCCTAAACCCTATTCTAATTATTGAAGCCCTAAAGTGATTATACCGGCGAAAAAAAGTCGGTTCAGGGTCTAGGCGAATAAAAGTTAAACGAATTGCCCACAGCACTACGAAGTTTCTCTCAACTCTCCCCGAAGTCCCAGAAGAAATACTTCAACACACCCTCACCCTAAACCCTAAACCATAGACCCTCAACCCTAAACCGACATCCTCAGAAGCCGCAGTTTAGTTCTCAACACCGCGTAGCAAAACCTCCAACGCCACCCATCGCAAACCCCAAGCCGCAAGACAACCAAACATCACCTAAAGAACCAAAAAGATACAACACTTCGAGACAGCCAGGAACCGGGCCCCTAACCTACCATAGTCATTCTATGCGAGTTTATAGACTTTTGTCAGGTTGGCCATTCGAAAGAGGGGCAAACGTGATCTGTTATCAGGTAGCATGAGGTGGCGGTGTAGAAAAAGGTGTGCAGGGCTAGCATTTAGGGTGGCCAGGAATGCATGAGGATGCCTGGTAGGGCTGAGGGCCTCTGAGCCCCAAACCCTACACCCCACCCCTACACCCTGAACCCTCAGCCCTATGCGCCTAACCCCCTATCCCATAAACCCTGAACCGCAAACCCCAAACCCTAACACCCTAAAGGCGTTTGTGCTCTGAGCGCTATAAGGCTTGATTGGACAGCCACGGAGCAAATGACTTGCACAGAGCGCCATTCGCGAGCTCTTGGAGGAGCCCCGTGACAACCGAGACTTGCAAGTAGGATTTGGGATTAAGGGTGTAATATAGGTGTCTTTATAATTTTAATAGGGTTTTGGGGTAAATTTTAACTATAATAAGGAACCCCTAAAACCCTAAATTATAATCATGAAGGCCCCTGCATTAGGTGCAGCTTGCTGCTTAAGGCTTATGCGGCTTCAGCTTTCGACTTTAGGGTTCAGGGTGCAGATTACTGCGTAGCTATTTACACTGCGTTCCTCGGCTTCGGACCGTGAACCCTGAGGGTCCATGTACCCAAGCAAGGTTCCTTTAAGGGTTCCTTTAAAGGGGTTTCTATAAGGGTGCTCTAAGACTATAAGGGTTTCGGGTTTAAGGGTTCCATGTACCCAAATAGTATATACTGCGCCCCGAGAGTACCTATATAGGGACTACTTTAAGGCCAAAGTCTGTATTCTTTGGGCACATGGACGCTTAGGCGATATGACAGCCACATGCCTAGATGTCGTTGATGATACGTACAGAATACTTCAATGTCTAGGAGTTGTTCAGCAACAGTTGCTGCCTCAGGCAAAATGACGCTGCAGCTGATCTGGAGCATCTGGGGGAGAGGACTGCATGAGGATGTTGCATGGTCCCTTATCCCTAAACCCTAAACCCTCAACCCTAAACCATAAACCCTAAACCCTAAACCCCAAACCTCGGAGCTTAGAAGCCACCGACGGCTCCGGTGCGCGCGCACAGGCATGACTTCAAGCAGCAGATGGGAGGTCGTGAGGTTGCATGGCTTTCGGGCAGTTTAGGGTTTAGGGTTTAGGGTTCTGGGTTTAGGGGTTCAGGGGTTTAGGGGTTTAGGGTTTAGGGGTTTAGGGTTCTACTAGGTTCAGGATTAAGGCTCGGACTGTTTCGTTTCAATGGGTTTTGAGAACTGAGATGTTGTCGCTTTGGGTTGGGGCCTGCGTTTAAGGGTTTAGGGTTTAGGGTTTAGGGTTTAAGGGCGAATTTAGAACACTCGCTGCAGCTCTGTACGTCACAGGCCAAACCTTGTCCGAAACTCTGGATGAAAAGCCTTCAAGCCCAAACCCGAACCAAAGCACTAAAAAACAAGCAGTCCTCAAGCTCTGCATTTGGGAATGCAGTCGACCCTCGTCTCCAATAGAACAACTCCTAGGGTGCAAGTGCCCAAATAGTATCTACTTGGGTCTCAAAGTATCTAAGTAGGGACTACTTTCATGCCGACGCATATACTGCATGGGTAGTTGGACCCTTATACCCTATACCGTACACCCTTAAAGGAACCCTAAGCGACCATATATTATTTGGTACATGGACCCTTAGGGAGCCCGCAACTCGGACCCAAACAAAAAAGTTGACATGTACATCCCTGCAAGCCCTAAACCCTAAACCCGAAGGTCTCCAGCATCTCCTGAAGCCAGAAACCAGACAAATTGCCAGACAAACCCTGTTTTGGCCCTTTTTGCGAACACCCTGAAAACCCGATACAAAGTCTTCGAAACTACAAGACCTTAAAACGAACTTCAATAAACCTATGAAACACATATTCAGTTCACTCAAATTCCAGGATAACAGAACGCCAGCCCCAAACAAACCATTCTCACACGCTGTGACAAGAGCCCTGTCGTTAACAGAAGAACAAACCAGATATATAAATCTCTTACAGACCCTCTGAATAACCTTAAAACCGTGTGAGACTCGTGCAACACCTCAAGCCATCAGCCAACCACGCTCCACGGCTGCGCCTGCTCGGCCGAGAACGCGGCACGCAGCAGCTGGACCTGGGTTGTTTTTGTTGAAGGTATTCGTGTTTTTGCTTGCAAGGCTTATAATTACTGTTCGAAATCTTCAAGGAGTCTTTGGGGACGTCTACAGGGTCGTTTGAGTCGTTTGTGAATGCTCATGGTTTTGTAGCTTGTCTTCGGGTGCAGTGCACAGGGTCTAGGAAGTAGGCTTTAAGGTTCGTGGATTGAGGCTTACACCCTAAACCCTAAACCCTAAACCATTACTTTCATCCCTATCGCCGAGACCATCCGCACACACACAAATACAAACACACACACACACACACGTGCATGCGCCGCACGTACACTCGGGCGCACACTATCTCTGTCTGTGTGTGTGTGTGTAAGCATGTACTGTGCTAGTTGGGAGGTATAGGTGTGTTGGAAGGTTTTTGTCTATATTAAAGCTACCTTGTGTTCATGCTCACGCATGTTGCATCGAGACTTGCAGGCAGAGCGTGTATGGTGTTGTCAAATCGAGACTTGGACTATGCTTCATCTACATACCCACCTGCCAGCCCAGCTGTCCTGGTTCCCAACTATCAGGACGCAAAGTGGTGCAAATGCATACATACAAACGACCATATAAGCCTGTTCCTGTTTGCATGAGTATATACATGGCAGCAAAGGCTCTGCATACTGCAGAAAGCAACGTCGTGCGCATACTGAAGCGTAACTATACCCTTCTAGTCAACATGACTGCAAAGGAGCACGCATGCAAGAATTTACGCAAACGAGCGAGTGCGGGAATACATGAGGGAACGCACCTGCTAAATTGCCTTTCTGGTCCCAGCCGACACCATGTTTGCTAAAGCATAACCCTAAACCGCAGACCCTCAGCACCTAAAACTAAACTCTAAACCCTAAACCGCCTAAACCCCTGAAACATGAATCTCTCAGTCAGCCTCTTTCTCTCTGGGCACTGGCAAGCATATGCGCACGCACATTCGCAAGTATGCCGAGATGCACCAGTGATGCCTTTAAGGGTTTAGGGTGTAAGGGAACAAAAAGACACTCCTGTATCAACATGCAGACGCAAGCACCTGTTTGAAATAAGTTACAACCTGCCTTTACCCCTTTAACCCATCCCCAGACCTGGCCGCTTGCAATCCTGCGCACATAATTGCTCTAAGGAATAATATTGTCACTCCTTCAGGCTTCTATACTAAATATAGAAACCTGAAGGAGTGACAATATTATTCCTTACAGCTCCAGTTATAATTCTAATGTACGAGCCCCCAGCACCCTGTTCTAACTGTGAAGGCCACTGCACTCAACATCTCATAACATACATCTAGGAACCCTTCTAGAATCATTTACAGGAGCAAGCCCGAAACCCGAAACCCTAAAACCCTAAAACCCTAAACCCAAAGCCCCTAAACCCTAAAACCCTAAATCCTAAACCCCTCAAAACGACACCAAATCTAAGGTCGAACCCACGGGCCGCTAGTATGGGCCCTCAACCCTGGGACCCATATATATATATATATACCTACTATATACCCTACATGAACTCTTTAGGGACCCTCGAAAGGCCTAAGGGTCCATATTCGAGGCCCATACTTCTAACCTTGGGTTCAAAGGAGCCCAAATCTTATTCTTCCAAAGGCTCCATGTACCTTTATAGTAGTTACGTAAGCCTTAAAGGGGTCCCTATATAGGTACTTTAGGGCTTAAGTATCCCTAAACCCTAAACCCTAAACCCTAAACCCTAAACCCTAAACCCCTAAACCCTAAACCCTAAACCCTAAACCCTAAAGGTACATGGAGCCTTTGGGTCTTCAGTTTTTTGAAAGCCCTCCAGGCAGCAGACTCCCCGCTCCAGCGTCACTGCCAGATCCTGGTAGGGTTTAGGGTTTAGGGTTTAGGGTTTAGGGTTTAGGGTTTAGGGTTTAGGGTTTAGGGTTTAGGGATATAGGGGCTTCAATAATTCCCTATGCTATTTTGTATTATAAAGAGAACATAGTAGAATATACCTCAAAACCCTAATCAAACTAGTTGAGGTGCCTACATTCAACAGAAGAAACCTGAAGATTCATCTATGATCTCCACATGAAGGGTTCCCACCCTCCCGCAGCTTTGTGCCTCTGGTGCATTGTTCATAGTCACGGGGGCCAGAACTGTGAAACGAAAGACAAGAAAAGACATGCATCCATTATGTCAGCCTCTTCTCCCCTTGGATATATATCTGCTATGAAGTCAAACCTAAAAGTGTAAAGCCTGTACGCAAAGTATCACAAACATGAACAAATAAACACGGTGCTTCAACAACCCCAATTAATATAGAAACGGTGTTTCAGCAACCCCAGTTTATATTCGACGCAATCCATGTTGTCAGCACATGCTCAGCAGCAGAACCTTCCTAAGGAACGAGCAGACGGGAAGCAGGGCTGTGGAAGTAGGTCGCAGGGTTTCGGAAAGTTGGGGTTAAGAGTATAAGGGCTGAACATCGAGGGTTTAGGGTATAGGGTCCAGGCGGCGGTACACTCTACACTCTTCGCCGCTTGAAACAGTATTCAGACACCCTGAACACCGATAAGATGAGCAATAAACATTTGCACTTCAGGCTAACACGGATACAAAACTCTGAGCAGCCTGGCGCAAGTCTAAGCCCACGATGCCTGACTCTTAACTGATACCCCACCCAGTAGCTACTAAAACCGTCATCGTACTCAAAGTGATGATGCAAATCATGGCTGTAGCATTGAAAACCAGAACATTACCATCACTAACAGTACCGCCGTGATCATGCTTGAATTGCATACAACCCAAATATAATCCTAAGGGTCCATGTACCCAGATAGTATATATACTTTGGCCTTAAAGTAGTCCCTATATAAGTACTTTGGGGCCAAAGTATATACTATTTGGGCACATGGACCCTTAGGGTAATGATGCAACCATGAACCCTAACCATTGCCAAAGTCCTGAGCTGCGTTTGATGCCGCTGGTGCGCGGCCTGGGCGCGAGTATACATCGTAAGCACTCCAGCGGGCAATGCAGTGTCTACGGTTGCGGGCCTGAGCCACTTCAGGCGCCACAATTACCCTAAGGGTCCATGTACCCAGATAGTATATATACTTTGGCCTTAATGTAGTCCCTATATAAATACTTTAGGGCCAATGTATATACTACCCAAAGGCTCCATGTAGCTTTATAGTAGATACTTAAGCCCTAAAGTGCCGATATAGGGACCCCTTTAGGGCTTAAGTATCTACTATAAAGCTACATGGAGCCTTTGGGCTATTTGGGTACATGGACCCTTAGGGTAAGATTGCAAGGAAGCTTCGAAAGTGTTGGTCGTTTTTCGAAAACGGGGAGGGAAGCGCCGTTTAGGGTTTAGGGTTTAGGGTTTAGGGATGTAAGAAAGATCGCTCGACCTACTGTCTGTTTTCCGCAGAAAGTGTTGCATGCAATCTGAGACATGCAGGGCGTGCCTGAATTCCCCGTATCACAACAGCATCTGCCCCCAGATTTTGTGAATCATGTAATGCGGGGGCCACGTGTTGGGGTAGTTTTACTAGAAGAACCAGGAGCCCTGCGGAAGAGTACTGTTCATTATTGAGGCTTGTGTGCAGCCAGAAATTGCTGTGGCCTCGAACCTACAGGCTCAAGGAATGACTCGCAAAGACTCCCAAAAGCCTTCGTTAGAATAGGCTAAACCCTAAACCCTAAACCCTATAGTATATTATAGGGCTTAGGTCTGTAGGTTTCAGGGTTTAGGGGAGGTTCTACTTCTTTTGCCAGGTCCCTAGAGTTTTTGTTTAACTGCCACAGGCTATCGCACTGATGTTCGGGCTACTACTAGCCGCAAAGTGGTTACGCCAAACCCCTGAACCTGAAGGTTTGGGGTCAGACTACCGAACCCCTAAACCCCTAAACCCCTAAGCTCAAAACCCCTAAACCCTAAACCCGAACTTGCGCACACTTTTGCTTCTGCCATGATCTTCATGGGTGGGCCACCTTACCATTGGTTAGTAGGGAATGGAAGAATGGTAGTAATAGTAGCTATAATTGTACCCATTCCTCCATTCCCTGCTGATCACAGGTAAGCCACAGGAGCCGCCTAGCAGAGTGAAGACTGAGATCTCCTTTTCCGGCGCTGTCAATAGGAACTCTGGGTTTGTTTGAGATTTGAGACCCAGGAACCTAAGGTTTAGAGTTTAGGCTTTAGGGTTTAGGGTTTAGGATTTAGGGTTTAGGCTTTAGGCTTTAGGGTTTAGGATTTAGGGTTTTGGCTGGCTTTAGGGTTTAGGGTTTAGGTTTTAGGGTTCTAAAGTCCTGAATCCCAATACAGCAGAGTGGCGGGCTTAATGTTCCAGGCAGTCCTGAACTGAACCTGACCCTTCTGAACCCTGAAACCGCTTTGAGCCTCAACCCCGAAACCGAAACCCTAGATCCAGAACCCCTAGAACCGACAAGCACAGTCCAAGCAGTAACCAACTTTCAACCCATCAGCAAGAACCCTTGCTATCCCAAGTTTTTGGCTTTGTCAGACTGCGCACAACCTCCCTTCTAAAGCACCATGAAAGAGCCTTCACCCCTAAACCCTAAACCCTAAACCCCAAACCCCAAACCCTAAACCCTAAACCCTAAAAGGATCGTCATCTTCTTCGCCGGGCCCGTCGGGCTTCGCCAGAGGGCCATGCCGAAGGAGTCGGGCAAGGGATCCGCATACTCGAGTTTGGGGTTAGATCTTCGGGGTTTAGGGTTTAGGGTTTTGGGTTTAGGGTTTAGAGTTTAGGGCCCTCATGGGTTTAGGGTTTAGGGTTAGATCTTCGGATTTGAGGTCCCGGAATGTAGGGGCCTTAATAATTAGAATAGGGTTATGGGTCCTTTTCTGCTATAGTTGTCCTAGAATACTCCGGAATGATAGAACATCATCATGTTGAAGCCTGAGACCGTATATTGAATCTTGATCACTTCCATTGACCCTTGACAGAGAGGCGCTCAAAACTTTGAAGGCAGATTGAGATGTTTCGAGATGCATGTCTAAGTGTTCTCAAGGGTCTGCGACTACATGTTGAGCTGTCAGTATCTTGCTAACCGAGGTCGAGATACCCAGATACCAAAAATCAACCCTTGCACAACTGAGCCTGCTCCCAAACCCTAATCGGCCCTAAACCACTGCACTCTTATGTCTGACATTCAGGAAACCAAACAGGCTAAGGCCAATACAGGGGCCTTTAAGAGTTAGAATAGGGTTTGGTGGGGGTAAGTGATAGTAGAGTTGTAGTAACCTAAGTTTCCAACCATGGGCCCTTAGTACGGCCCTAGATCCTATGCCTACAATATACCCAGCATGTCCCTAAACCCTAAAACCCAAACTCTAAACGCTAAGCCTAGACCCTAAACCGTGGCTCTGCCTAACGGGTCCCTGAAGACCCCCCCTACAGGGCCGAAGGGCCCAAAGTTGGGGAAATACTTCCAAGCCGAGAGTCAGAAATCAGGGCACCTAAGGAATATGACTGTTAAGTACTACGGTTTAGGGTTTAGGGTTTAGGGTCAAGAACTCGTGGTGGTTCTAATGGATGAGTTGTTAGCATCTCGGGCTCGGGGCATTTGTACAGAAGCCTAAGTACTTAGCAATGTTATCCTTAGGGCTTCTTGCTACAAATATACTACAAAGCACCCTACTCTATTTCTTGAGGCCCTACATTAGGGTTTAGGGTTTAGGGTTTAGGGTTCCATGAGGACTCCCTAAGTTAAGGGCTCCACCTGTGCGGCCTTAGGGTTCTACAAGGGCTGCCGAAGGGCTTCGTAAGGGTGCTCTTAGGGCTGCTATGATGGTTTTGTATAATTTGAGGCTTCGTTGTGTTTTGTAAGGGAAATCTACTATACTGTACGATACGAAACTATACTACAGTAAACTAAACTGTCATAAGATATACTATACGATGCTATACCCTAAACCCTAAAACCTTAAATCTTAAACCCTAAACCCTGAACCCTAAACCAAACCCTAACATCACTAATACTTAAGCGCCAGCCTGGTATCCCTCACCCGACAGAACTTTCATTCCGCAGACGCCAATGCCTTCTTCCCGGCTCTTGGTAGGAAATGGGGGAATAATATGGGGGGCCTTAATCATCAGAATAGGGTTTTCGGTTCCTTTAGAGGGTTCTGTACCTTTAAAGGGTTCCTTAGAGGGTTCTGTAAGGGCTACTATAAGGGTTTAGGGTTTAGGGGCCTTATAATTAGAAAACGGTTTTGGGGTGCGTTATAGTAGAGTTATAATAACGAGCCCCCAAAATAGTACTGGTAATTATTTAGGCCCCCCAAAATACAACCCCGATGGTTGTCCCCTGAGGTCCCTGATAGAAGGTTCAGGGGTTACGGTAAATTTCTAACCCGAAACCCTGAACGGGTAAGTCCCTATAACTCATTCCCCCATTCCCTGCCGAGAGCAAGGGGCTTTTGCACCCTTCGTGGCTGCTTTTTTCGACTGTGGGAGCCATCTTTTAAAAGCTGCTTGTTGCAAGGGTGGGGTTTAGGGTTCAGGGGGAGGGCTTAGGGATTGATGAGGTAGGGTAGTGAATACTACCCCCTGACCCCTAGCCTAACTTGCAACATTTCTGGAAGCCCTATCCCAAACATCGAACAAAAACAACAAGTAAACCCTAAGCCTATGAAATCCACAAGGCGCCAACCAACCAAACCCTAAAACCGTGGGAGTCTCCAAACCCTGGATGTGAACGGTTTAGGGTTTTGGGTGAACCCTTCTATCTCCACATGAACAAAGTCAAAGCTGCACATCCTCCCACGAAGAAAACAACAACAACTCCCCGTTCGACCCGAAACCCTAAACCCCTAAAACAAGCCTGGGGAAAACAAGTAACAACTCGCTGTTCGACCTGTGAAGAACTCGTTGTCTGGTCGCTGCTAGGGGCTGTGAGAGTGGAGGGGGGGCACCCAAGAAGCTCCTAGCAGAAAGGGGTGAAGGATTGTGGGGTTTATGGCATCAAAGTTGTGGGTTGATGTTTCAGTGACAGCACTGAAGTGACAGTTTTTTGCAGAGTGCCGGAGGTTGCTGCGCATCATTTTCTGTACTAGAGATATGACACTCCTTAAAAAGGCTCTTGACTGAAAGCAGCGAGGACTAATCAAACTTCCTCTGAGTTACTTTTCCCTTTGTGTTGGCTATGTCATGGCTACTTTCAAAGGGGAGCACCAAGCAGCAGCCACTGTTTAGGGCCCTGAACCAGCAGAGACCCAACTGGAGCTTCATCCCTAATTTCTACACCCTAGGGCTGCAGTTGCTGAAACGTTGCTTCCTGGTCCACATAATGGAAAGAGATGTTTGTGGCTGTATCTGGCCCTTAAGGTCCATGTGGCCAACCCTAAACCCTAAACCCTAAGCCCTAAACCCTAAACCCTGATCCGAAACCCTAAACCCTAAACCCCCATAGTAATTATAGACTTTCGCCCCAAAGTACCTATACAGGGACTAGTTCAAGGCCCAAGTCTGTACTATTTGGGTACTCACATGGACCCTTGGGGTGGCTAGATAGGTACCTCTCTAAATTCGGGTCCCTTTTAGGGCTCCTTTTTATAAGGGTGCGGTACTATAATGTGGACCTAAATAGGGACCCGAATTTAGAGAACTACCCAGATAGATACCGGCTACTTAGGCAGCTCGAGCCCTCGAGTTGCTTGCTTTTTGTTGCTTCTGGGAGGACAGCTTGGGCTAGAGACTACAGAATCCAGTGAACATGCCGCACTGCGAAGTATTTAAGCGAAAGTACCTGATACAAGCAATCGGTTTAGGGTTTAGATTCAAGGTTTAGGGTTCAGGGTCACCAACCACAGAGGCGCACCGGTGTTCGGGGAAGGCCTTCTTTGCCAGTCAGGGACGGGAAGCATTATCGGCAAGGAGAGCATCTTAGGGTTCAGGGTTTAGGGTTGATGGGACTGCCGAATATGCAATCTTCTTCTGTCAAAGATGTTGAAAGTTTCATCATGTGCCAGCCTCCAACAGAATTCCCCTCGCACTGATTTGCAAGGCTGTGAGGCCTAGGCCGAAGCTGCCACCAGGTTTTGCACACGCCTCAGGCCAGCTCGTGCTCAACTTGAATCAACCTGGGATGGGTTTCACCGGTGCTTGAGCTTCAAGTCCTGCCGAAAGAGCTTCGCTTCAGGGCCTCCGGTTCAGGGTCCAAATGGCTCAGGAGCCGTATCACATCTCAGCTTGCGGAAAAGTTCGTGAAGTCGGGAAGTCTCATCTGTGTGCAGCTTCGCATGATCCGTCTGCCATGTATGTATATGTATGTATGCTGTATGTACGGATACATATATGTTTGTATGCCTGTGTTTTTTTTACCAGAATCTACTTGCACACTTGGTCGTGCATTTTTCTGGGTCTAGGTCGAAGCGAGCAGGCCAACTCTTGTCTTGAGTCTCGAGCGCAGGCTTGCGTTGCAGAACCCGGCGAATCCTCGACGCTCGATGCGAAATGTCGCAGCCCAACAAAAACTTGAATTCTACTACCTTCAGGGTCCATTTGTGAACAAAGTATATACTCTGAACAGAAAATACTGGCATAGTAACCCCGGTAAGGCTTTTAGTGTGTATGCACCCTTAAATCTCCGACCCTGACATACCCTGAACCCTGAAATCTTTGAACCAACCGTCCAACCCCACAGCCCGAAGCCCACTAAAATCAGAGCCCTGGATCTTTGCAAGTAATCAGTTTAGGTTTAGGGTTTAGGGTTTAGCCCTAAACCCTAAACCCGGTAGGATTTCTTAAGTAATCGATCCACAGACCACTCATCCTAAATGCTGCTCCTGAACTCGACACTCCTCAATCCGACAGCCTCAACCTCGAACCCCACCCCCAACTTTGGGTTTAGGGTTGAAAAGCTGGAAGCCGGAATAAGTACAAGTAGTGCTGGGATACCCTATCCCTAAGGGTCCATGTGCCCAAATAGTATATACATTGGTCCTAAAGTACCTATATAGGGACTACATTAAGGCCAGAGTATATGCTATTTGAGTACATGGACCCTTAGGGTATACATTACTTTTAAGGATTGAGGCTATTGGGCTTCCAACTTTTGGAC
>CAJNDV010035392.1:11087-26285 GCA_905221635.1 Symbiodinium sp. CCMP2456
CTGCTGCTGCTGCTACTGCTACTACAACTCCTGCTCCTGCTAGTGCTAGTGCTACTGCTACTACTACTACTACTACTACTACTACTACTACTACTACTGCTACTAATACCACCGCTACCGCTACCACCACCGCTACCGCCACCAGCCACCACCACCTCCACGACCAAGACCAAGACCAGTACCATTACCACTACCACTCTGCTACCTACTACTGCCACGACCATCACGAAGACAACGACCATCAGGCCCACTGCCGCATCAACATCGTCGGCACCAGTAGTAAGATGGTCTTTCTTGAGTCAACAATTGCGAGGGGCATCAACGGGCTGCTTCCTGGTGGGGAGTGTGAGCTACGACGCGAGAGCTGTGAGATTTGGGCTGGATGTTGGTTGTGCACCGTCACCATCCTATTCGTCAAGCCTTACTACGGCACCCCAACACTTTCCGAAAAGCATGAAGGCCAAAGCAGGATTGAGTTTCCCCACGGCCAGCTTGCAATAAGGATTTGGAACAAACGGTAGCAGTATATCCTTCTAGCCCATTTCCAATGACTGCGGCCCAGTGAGTGCCTGCAAACCCGATATACCCTGTACGACCTAGCTGCCTAGCTAAACAAGCAAAAACCTATTCTTCTTACCAGGATCACGACCATCCTCATAATCATCATCTTCTTCTTCAGCTTCAGAGCCATCATCATCACCTTCATCTTATTCTTCATCATCTTCTTATTCATCATCTTCATCCTCGTCAGCATCGTCTTTCTGAAGACCTGACTCAGGTTCGGCCTCGCATGCGGCGTGCGCAAGGCCGGAGCTGGAGATGTTAGGAGCTAGGCTTTGGTTCTTTTCAGGCTTAGGGTAGGGTTCAGGCTTAAGGGTTTAGGGTAAGGGTTACCACGAGGGTTCTAGACAGGTTCTATGAGGGTTTGGGTTTACGCGATTTAGGATTTGGGGTTTAGGGGCTGTCACCGCTTGGGGTTTACGGCTTGGGGTCTATATAGGGTTTGGGATTTACGGTTTGGGGCTTATACGGCCATTATAGGGTGTAGTGTTTCGTGTTTATGGGGAAGGACCCAGGGTCTACAGATGTTTCATTAAACGTCTCCTGACCCATGTGGTTAAACTGCAGACGGGAGACTTCCATAATGCAAGTTGTGCAGGCCGTAGTGCCCGAGGCAGAACTTGCACATTTAGCGTGCGGAGGTTCGATTTCCAAGTATGGCGGTGCACAGTGGCATTCTACCGTTCAGAGTGACGAGACTTGGTTAGTGTCGGCGCGAGGCAGCCTTGGAGGCGCACCCGAGAATTTCGAGCTCACGCAGTGGCGCTGTGCATAGTTTGCACTTATATGTCCTCTTGTTTACACAGTCTCAGTGCGGATGCGTGCTCACAAAAAAGCGGGACCGAGCGCGTGCGCCTTGCTGATCCGATATTTAGGCGACCTGTAGCTATGCTAGCTTTGCTTTAGCAAAAGGCGCGACCGCTGATGCCGCCGACCCCACCTAATTTCGAGTAATTTGGGGGTCGCCATGGTTGCCCCCAAAGGGCGCGCATCATGAGCATCAGCGGGGTTCGGCGGACCCCAAAGGGCGCGCATCATCAGCATCAGCGGGGTTTGGCGAGGCGGGGGGTGGGTGGCCTTAGCCTTGCTCCAGGCTTGTACCTGCGCTGCCCGCCGGTGGGCGCAGCCCCTGATTCCCGGTGATGGGGGGACTGGGAACGATTTTGGGACGGCGCTGAAACCGCCCGAAACCAATCAGACAAGGCGGGAGAACGCTCAATTTTCATCAGCAGACGGGACGACCGAGTCCTGAAGAGATCCCATAGATGGAATGTAAAGCAAGGTTGGTTCCAGACACAAGAAGTCAGATCTGCGTGCTGCTGTAACTTGCACTACTGAGGGTCTAATATGCACGTTCATTTGATAACTTCCCAGTTCTTTGCTTTGCGATCTTGAAAGCCAAATTCGTAAACCTTCTCGGACCCACGCCAACGTGAACCCTAAACCCAAAACCGACCCATAGCCCTTAACCTCGGCAAGGTGAACCCCAAACCCTAAACCGACCCATAGCCCTTAACCTCGGAGGTGGCTAGCACGAGCACAGTGGACCCTTCCTTGGTGGACACCTTCGGACGCAGGACGGGCCAGGACTTTCCCACACCGGGTTTATCACAGAGTGTAGTCCTTTGCGGAGTTTAGGGCCTAGGGTCTAGGGTTTAGGGTTTGGGGTTTAGGGTCTAGGGTTTAGGGTTTAGGGTTAGAGGTGTGACAGTTGAACTTGAAGGGTCTCAGAGCTTACTATTCTGGTGCTTGCTCGTGAGCAGCTGGACACCTATGCCAGCACCATGCCATTATGCAACCATGATAGTCTCGAGACGACTTCTTCCCCCCCCCCCCAAAAAAAAAAAATGCCATGCAGCCTATCAGCCCTGGCTTACATCCATGCCCATGCAGCATCCCATCAGCAAGCTGCTGGTCAGGCACAGCTACCTGCGAGTCTCCCTGACGGACCGGTGCAACCTAAAATGCGCCTTACTGAGAATGTGGCTGTTGCTGTCAAATAGCTGGTTCATGTCTCAGCCAGGAATAGACAAGAATGTTAGCACTGTCTCATCCATTGTCCAAACACCCGAACCTCTAAACCCCCAAGTTAAGCATGGGGCCTGACGGTATTTCACGTCTGGCCCCATGATGTTGGTTTTGCTACCTATGCCTAATCGGATTCGATTTGGCATGTGCTTCATGAAATGTTGCTTTCGAGTGAACCAGAGCGTCTTTTGCAAGGTCGCTACTGCATGCCGGAAGACGGAGAGGACCCGAGTTGAGCTGGGTCTTTCCAGACGTCTCTAGTTGGAGGTTCATGGGCAGCTATAGGTGGGGTTATGAGTTGGGTAACTATAATTATAACCCGTATTAGGGGACTTATAACGCCACTTATAACTACCGATGAACCTCCAAGTACTCCACGATGCCACGGAAAGTCCACTCAAAGGCTCTTGCATGGTTCCTGGGTTTGAAAGAGGCGTCGCCGGCAACTTAGTGCGCCGATGAATGACAGCTGGAGCAGTGCTTTTGCATAATTCCCAGAGATGGTGCCCATGCCTTCTTACCTGCACTCCATGTCGTCATCTTAAGCACCTGTAGTGGTACCACTGGAGCTGCAATCTTCGAACAACGAAATGTCGAAGTCTTTTGTGCAGAATCGCATTTGTCCTTGAACTCTCACAGGAAGTTTTCACCCCCACACCGGGCGGCAAGGTGCTCACGGCCCAGGACACGGTCAGGGTAGTGTATCCGGTGGCGGGCATCAAGGGCCACGGCTTTGGCGAAGCACATATCGGGGTTCGAGTACAAGTTCGTTGTAGTTCGAGTGGCCATCAGCACCAAGCTCATGGATTGCTCCTTGTGACATCGTTGCAAGTCCCAGCAGTTACCAAGCTCCTGCATTTAGATCTGGGGAACACCTTTCTGAAGAAGTGCCGGGGCCTCGGGCCTTAGATTTGCTGTAGAATTACCTGCACCTTCAAGCTTTTCAGTCTTGACGCTCCCCGCTGCATTGTGCAAAAGCAGCCTTACTCTATCAAACACTCGCTATCTCTTTGGTTTCACCGAATCTTCAAGAAACCCCCTAGACTCTTCAATCCTGGACCCTAAACCGCTAAACCATTAAACCCAAAGTCCTAAACCCAAACCCTAGACCCTGGAGGCCAACACATTAAACTTAGACCCTAAGCCCCTAAACCCATAAGCCAGTAAACCCTAAGCCCCAAAGCTTAAACCCCACTAGAATTGCAGGAGTTGAAGCGGTTGCTGCGGCTTTTCGTCCGTCTGGGTGTAAGAAAGGTGGGGAGTGCAAGGGGGGTTCTGCCGTGTCTATGGCCTTGGGGTTTCAGGGGTTCCTTTAAGGGTGCCATACTGTAAGGGTTCTTATAAAGGTTCCTTTAAGGGTGCCATACCGTAAGGGCTCCTACAAAGGTTCTACAAGGTTGACTATAATATGGTTTTGGGGTGTCTAGAGTTCGGTAGCTTAAGGTTCGGTATCTGGAACTTTCAGATGCTGGTTGGGGTTGACCCGGTGATGAGCCAAGGACCAGCCAGTTACGCATTCATGTAGAGGCCTTGATAATTGGAATAGGATTTTGGGGGTACGTTATATGTACTTTCACTAAGGAGAAACAAAGAAATAAGGCCCCTATAGTACCTACATCAGCCACGAAAGCTTCAATGGCAAGTCGTGTTCCTGAGGCTTCACCTGCATGTGCAGACGTTCGTTCATATGATTTTGCAGCCGTGCATATACGTATGTATGAAGTTGCAGAAGTGAACCTATGTTATGTTACATGTGCACAAGTATGGGCATTTGGTAACATCAATGCTTTATTGGGATTATGCGGTACAGATCGCCGTACTCCAGTGCCTGCAATGTTCTCCTGTCTGTGTGTGTGTGTCTCCTGTCTGTGTGTGTGTGTGTCTCCTAAACCCTAAACCCTAAACCCTAAACCCTAAATGTGCTTTCTTTTGCATTGAAGGTGAGGCTCACAGGCGGCGAGCCAACCACGCGGGGAGACTTCGCCCAAATTATGCAGGACGGTGTAGGTGGCATGGACTGCAGGGTTTGGTGGTTCTTGTTGGGATTACTGTTGTCAGGATCTAGCCGGGAACTTTGGGACTTGGAGGCCGTTATTGCCAAGTTTGCAAGTCGAAGTTGAAGTCGCCAGAAATTTAAGCTTTTTGGTGCGCACAAAAGCAGCTGCCTGCAGGATATCGGTGAACTAAATGCTTGCCGGTGCCTGAGAACTCGCATGGATGAGTGAAGCCTTGCCCGAAATCTTACATGTCGGATTTCGCTTCTTTGGGGCATTGGTTTCGCGTTTATTGTTGCTGCTTGGGAGGCTAGAGGATCCTTAGCGTCTGGAGAGTACAAACCATCTCAGCAAGCAAAATGCGATTCCCTCAAAATTAACCCTAAACCCTAAACCCTAAGCCCCTTACTTCCTCAGAGCTCAGGATGTTTGCAGTTCCTGAGCTGGAAACCCGAAACCCAAAAAATCTTAAAGCCCTAAAAACCCTAAAGTCCTAGACCCGAATTGCTAAGACACTAAAGCCTCAAAGTTCGGATCATAGTGATCCTTACAGCTGACCCTTGCATAGCAACTAAATCAACATGAACATCTGAGTTTTCGTAACCGTTACAGTTCTCAAAGCAACCCTTGTAGAAGTCCTTCTGATAGTAACCCTGACCGGGGCTTATAGAAGTTGTGTCTGATGGTGTTCCTTCACAGTGACCCTTACAAAGCCTAAGCCCTAAACCCTGAACCCTAAGCCCTTATATTCTATAGTAATAAACCTAAACCCGAAGCCCTTATAGTCTATAGTACTAAACCGTAAACCGCAGCCCTTATGGTCGATAGTACTAAACCCTGAACCCTAAGCCCTTATAGTAGCTTTTGAGAAAAATAGCACCGAAAGAGGCCTCGACGAGCCGCTGTCGCTTGGCATCACGACGAATGGCGTGAGGCCGGAAAAGTCCGGAAATTTGGGGGCCTAAACCCTAAACCCTAAACCCTAAAACCCTAAGCCCTAAACCCTAAGTTATGGTTGAGGGCTTAGGGTGTGGGGGTTGAAAGGGTTAAGGGTTTGGGGCCAAGAGTTTGGGGGTTTAAAGGGTTTGGGTTCAGGGCGTAGGGTGTGGGGGTTCAAAGAGTTAAAGGGTTTGGGGGTTTATAGGGTCCGGGTTTAGGGCGTAGGGTTTGGGGGTTCAAAGGATTTACGGCTTAGGGTGTGGGAGTTTAAAGTTTAGAGGGTTTAGGGTTTGTGGCTCACATGTGGAGCATATTGACAAGGAAGCATAACGTGGAAGTGTCCGAAGTTTAGGAGTTACTTCTTCAACCAAGGGCGCTTGAAGCAAGGGTCCTATTAATTCATGTTCTGCAACCCCATTCTCACCACCAGTTGTTTTGGTTACCGATATATAGCATAGCCGTGACAGACAGGCATTGCCTTGATGATGTTAAAGGTTCTCATGATCTTCTCATGTGCGCCGATGTTTGGGATGGCTGAGTTTCCTGTGTTCTTCCAAGCCTTAAATTAAGCCTCAAACCCTCAAACTGAAAGCCCTAAACCCAGAGCCCTAAACCCTATATCCTAAGCCCTAAACCAAAGCCCTAACCCTAAATCAGCCCTAAACCCTTGACATCTTAGCTGGATCTTGAATCCTGGACTTTGGAAGCAGCTATAGGGCTGAGAGCTAGCTGTGCTGCTGATCCTATCTGGCTGCTTAGGGTTTATACAAGGGTTTAAGGTCTAGGGCTTCGGTTTTGGGGATTAAACTTCAGGGTCTAAGGTTAAGAGCTTAGGGTAGGGGCCGCTCATGTTCGAAACCCTGAATCTTATGCTGACAGATCTTTCTGAGAAATTCAGGGTGTTAAGGTCCGGGACTTTCGAGCGTGGCTGCGCCTAGCGCAAGTTGCCGGGCACAAACTCTGAAAGATCTCCTGGCACCCCACGCCATATAGACCTCGAAAAGGTGCATGAAAGGCTTGAAGGGATGCAAGACTTCGACTGCAACTTCCATCTGCAGATTTTTGCAGACACTATCAACAGTAGCAAGGTGTACAATTGATCTGAATCCGAATGCCAGTCTCGACTTGTGGTTCCAGGCTCAAGAAATTCCTTCCGCAGATGCGTGCAGCGGGATTGAGAAATGTCAATCTAAGCCGGGAGGCTCAGAATGGCTTGCAGAGGAGGGTTTGCAAAATGATTTGGAGGTATTGCGATGTCTGTAGGCCCGTACGTTGCTTTGTGGCGTGCACAAAGCACAGACAGCCTGTGAAAGGAGCCTCACTCTCATGTTCTTCTGTGTGGTCCCTAAACCCTAAACCCTAAACCCTGACAGCCGGCTGTTCAAATGCACTCCGCGAGGTCTGGACACACTGCAAGCGGCCAAGTTCCCGTTTCTGGCGGGGAAGCCGCTGGATTGGCACGTCCGGCACTCGGGGGGATTGGACATCTCTAAGGTTGAAAGTATGGGCCCCTAATATGGACTTTTAGGCCTTTCTAGGGACCCTCAAGGGTACATATAGGGTATATAGTAGGTACAAGGATCCCAGGGCTAAGGGCCCGTACTAGGGGCCCATGGGTTCAACCTTAGAATATCTGTTTGGAGAAAGCAGCCATGAGCGTGCTGACGTTGAATTTTTCAGGAGTAACGGACATAGCAAGCAAGAGGGTATCGAGTGCCACGCTGATGTCGTGCCGAAACTTTGGCTAATTTATCAGTCCAGTCTTTTTGGGGGGAGCCGCCACGGACAGGCCCGAATTATGGACAGTATGCACGCAGTTGCGGAGGAGCCGATGTGCAAATCCAGGGCATGTTCAGGATCGTCGCTGGTCGCACCACTCAGCTTCACCTGAAGCCCGAATCACCTGCATCCTTTTGCCCAAAAGGAGCCTTTCTTCAACTTGAAGCTCAATTGCGTTCTCCTCAAAGGGGCCAATGAGGAGTCAGGGGCATGACGCTTTGCATGCTCAAGTTCTGGACGTGTTTGCATGCTGCGAAGATAGGGGTGAATACATGAAGCACGCCGATCGAATGAAATCAGAGGGCGAACACTGGTCATGGTTTTGATCTTGCATGCACTGCAGCTTGGTATTGGCGTCAGTACAGTTGTTGTAGGTCTAGCGTAGTACAGGCTAAGCATTAACATGTTGATTATGACGAATGGAGTTTCCGTTACGTCGTACTTACTGGAGGTCGTGTGTACGTGCGCGTATAAACATACATGTTTATATTTAGTATATATATATATATGAATATGAATATTAATATATAAAAATATATAAGTACATATGAGTATACACACACATATATATATATATATGTACATAGCTACACAGACCTGCTATTTCCAAACAGTTCACTGAAACTTCGGCGCCCGCGGCGGTTCTGCGGTTTTCGACAACGTCGCTTCATTTCCGCAGTTAGCTTGGACCTGTGCGCTGGGGGCACCGAATTCATGGCCAAATCCCATGTTTCAACTGGCACTCCCGATTTTGATGACCCCCTAAAGCCCATCGTGGTATACTATTAGGCGGAATTCAGGTTCCAACCGCAGTCTCGTGTTCTCAAGTCGTTAGAGCTCGCGAGAGTCCTGGCAAGCGCACACCATTCGGCTTTCCGGGGTTTTTTCGCATGGTCTCAAGGTTCCGCAGTTCTGGGGGCTTGTCGAATTTTGGAAGGTTGGCAAATCGTGCTCGGGCCCTGCCTGTTTCGGGTGCGACTCGCGTTTCCGCTTCGCGGACTTTTCTCTGCCTCTCGTCGACATTCTGCTGCCACCGCAGCGTGCGTGTTCTGGGGCGCCAATCGTGCGCGCACTGCAGTGTGGAGCCTGTTTTGGACCGTTGTCTTGGGCGGGCCGGGGTACTCCTGGCACGGTTTTTGCAGTGCAAAGCTCGGACTGCTAGGTGTTCTTTCTCTTCTCATGCACATAGTCAAGTGTGCATCCGTACATACATACATACTTACTTACTTGCAAACTCACTTGCTTACAAATCTTATTACATGCATGTATACAAAGCCATACACTACATGCATATACACATACACATACACACACGCATACACACATTAGACGCATATACATATGAGTATGTACG
Source organism: Symbiodinium sp. CCMP2456 (assembly GCA_905221635.1). Taxonomy (NCBI): domain Eukaryota; class Dinophyceae; order Suessiales; family Symbiodiniaceae; genus Symbiodinium; species Symbiodinium sp. CCMP2456. Next base: position 19,743 of record CAJNDV010035392.1, read on the forward strand.
TATGTATGTATGTATGTATGTATGTATGTATGTATGTATGTATGTATGCATGTGGTTATGTATGTATGCGTATGTAACATATCTATGTGTGTATGCCTTGCATGTAAGTATAAGTATGTATGTATGTATGTATGTATGTATGCATGCATGCATGCATGGATGGATGGATGGATGGATGGATGGATGGATGGATATCTATGTGTGCATGCATGGATGTATGTACATATGTGTTTGATAATGTGTATATGTGTATATGTACCTGCATATGCATATGCAAATTAAAAGATGCATGTACGTCTGTACTGATGTCTATATGGATGTGTTGTTTTTACATGCTTTCTCTGCACTTATCGTCTGCCGAATGCAGGACGAGGTGGGAGCTTTTGTGGATCTCACTGAGTCGCTGCCCGTTGAGGCGGATGAACCCTCCGAAACCCCGATGAAAGCCTGAAACCCAAACCCTGTAGTACCCTTATAGTAGGCCTTATAGCTATATCCTCATAACCCCCCCCACCCAAAACCCCAAACCCCAAAGACTCCTGGTGCTCAGGGTGCTAACAATCAGCGCCTTAGTATCCAGAGTTTGGGACTCAAGGTTTCGAAGGTGGGCTTTGGGGTTTGAGGCGTAGGTAAGTTGGGCCTTGATAATTACCTATACTATGTTGGGGGGTTGCCTTACTATAACCAACTATGGTATAATCGACCACACAACCCTATTCTAATTGTTAAGGCCCCTACACTAGCTAAGTTGGGCCTTGATTCTCAAATCCCCAAAGCTCCCACAGGACCCTGGAAGAACCTGTGCTTTCCTACGGCACATGACAGAAAACTGCGGAGCAGCCATCCTGGAGATTCAGTTTCTGCCGGGACCAGAGGTACTTGGAGGTTCATGGGTAGTTATAAAGGGGAGTTATAAGTCCCCTAATATGGGTTATAACTACAGTTACCCTACTTATAACCCCACTTATAACTACCCATGAACCTCCAAGTAGAGCTCAGATTCTTTAGAAGTTCCGAAGCCGCGAAGCGAAGCCCCCTGGAGTGCTGGAGACCGGAAGCACGCGAGCCTCCATTTCGGGATTCCGGATTTAGGGCTTTAAGGTTTTTGCGGACGGTTTAGGGTTTAGGGTTTAGGGTTTAGGGTTTAGGGCTAGGGCTTAATCAAGCGAAGTAGGCGTAGTCAGAGGTTTCTACACCAGCTTGCTCAACGGAGAGTGTCATGCTGTCTCTGCACAGGTCCGCTTCTTGGAGTTTATGCCCTTCGATGGCAACTTGGCGAGAAGGACATCTGCAGGTTTGAGAGACAAGAAGCCCCAACGTCGACCTTATGTAACAGGTTCCTAGTCATATGAAAGGTCCCAAGAAACGTACACTTTTTGGATGCGCCTTATCGGCAGACTTACAAAGCCCGTTTAGAACGCGGGGCGTAGGGCTTGCAGAGTTCAGGGTACATAGACGTTGACCTTATGGGACCTTATGGTGCTGTTACATGCCATCTCTTTTTGCAGTGCTCCTATGAAAGTACTTGGAGGTTCATGGGTAGTTATACGGGGGTTATAAGTAGGGTAACTGTAATTATAACCCATATTAGGGGACTTATAACTCCACTTATAATTACCCATGAACCCTAAACCCTAAACCCTATAGAACCCTTCAAAGGAACCCTTAAAGGAACCCCATAACTCCACTTATAACTACCCGACTTCAGGCAATGCCTGGAGCGCCAATCGGCTGGTGCCCCAGGCCCCGCTCTCGGCATGAAGCATCGGCGTCCACTCTTGGGTTCATGTTGTGTGTGTGTGTGTTGCATGTACGTACATACGTTACATATATAAATGCATATAGAAACTAATATACACATCTAAATCTTGATACGAGTCTAAACAGAAGTATACACATAAGTTTTATGTGTATATATATATATATATGTATACCTGTTTCGTATTTATTTTATACATATATATATATATATGTCTGTATACATGTTTATACATGGCATATGTAGGTTTGTATATGTATACATATATACGGGCATAGTTACATACATACGTGCGTACATACATACAAAGGTACATACAAAAAACAAACATACATACATACATACTCACATACATACATATGACCCAAGCCAGAGCGTGTCTCTACGGCCGCTTTTCCACAGACCTGAGGCAGATATGATTGAATCCATCCAGAACCACCTGGCATCCAGAGGCCAGACAGCGTGTGAGGAACCTAGACCCGGAACCCTAAACCATGCACGTGTTTTCGGAGCCTTGGTTGCATCCGCCTGAACACCAGAGAGCTATCCCAATTCAAGTTCCCATCATCTGTGAAGAGGCAAAACGCGCATCGCCAAAGTCGGCTGCTAAACAAAGAAACCTTGATTGTTCTGGGTGTTGCGCTGCACAGGCCTACAACTCTCGCTGCAATATTTAAATATAGAAGCGGCACTAGCCATCAATCTAGACCTACAAACTCCATCCGACCGACTGAATTCCGAAAGCAACGATCGGCTCCTTCAAGGGTTCCCGTCCTTCCGGCGTTCGCAGATTGGGGCTTCATGTTTTGCCGAGGCTGGTGGCCCTCTTCGAATTTTTTGGGTGTCTGAAGGCTTCCAGGGGTGCAAATATATGTGGTCTGATCCATGCCTGTCGTGATCTCCTGTAATGCTCGCGATCTCGGACGCAGGCGACCGAAAACGCATCTTAAGACAGACCTTCTCACACCTCTCTTGAAAATAGACGAGGCATTACCGTGGACAGAATGGCACACACCGTCCCACACATTGTTCATGCCGATACCAAGAATGCGTGTAATGCAGATAAATCGGCAGGAAAGCGTGGCGCTCAAAACGACAGCAAGTAAGAGTAGTACAAGTAGCTCCGTCGATACGTTAGAAGCAATTTGACGCTTGTGCTGCTGAAAAGTGACTGCGACAGGGCTGCCGGCTGCTTCACGCTTGCGTGAAGCTCAGCCTTGGGCACTTACCCCATAGCAAGGTTCCAGTGGATGAAACCCAAGGCCGCAGTCTCAACAGATCGTGCCCGAGCAGTTTTGGCTCAATGCAGCGTGCGAGGAATGTGAACCTCCAATCTTTTTATGGATCACTGTGACCGCTCTCGTCGTCCACTTGCCATCATTTGTGGCATCTGGCAGCCTTTCCGGCTCACTGGGGTGTCCATGCATCACGAATACCTCCGACTCTTTTGCCATCTGCGAATCTGCAACTGTTGCAGCAGGCATTCCGGCCACTTATGGACTGACAGGTTGTGGTGCACATGACTCGAACGCGTCGCAGACCGGAGTCAGAATCAAGGAGCATGGTGTGGAATTTTTTTGTGCTACGTGGATCCAGAGCTGTGCCCTGAGAACGAGGACCTGTGTGAAGCAGCCAGTGGTGCGATGCGCAGCGATGCCTACGTCGAGCGATTTGAAGTACACAGTTGTATCCTTGGGATTCACGACGAAAGCATTCGATCCTTCGTCTCTGCATAATGTTGCACAAGCCTGGCCAATTACATCGACCCCGCTGACGGGATCGATGTGATATGCCAGGCGCCAGAGACGACGTCGCGACATGCAATAACAAGGGAAGTTTGCAGAGGCAGATTCAGAAATAGAAGAAGGAGAAGAATGCAAGCATGAAAGGAATGGAAAGGACTGTCCGACAAGCAGAAGGAAGCGTCCAGGAGGACATTTTCGACCCACCAACACTGACTGTATGACGGCTGTCTACCATTTGCGGCACTTGGCACATGTGTTTAGAAGATAACTACGCTGCCTCGAAGGAGTCGTGCTGCTTGATGTGTGCTTTGTGCTTTCCGAGCTTGCTTGAAGCTCGCCAATGGATTTGTCCTTGTTGTTGAGCCGCGAGCCCACCAGCCCCACATGCCCAGCATGGGCTGCTAAAAGCTGTCGTGGAAGTTGAGGATGTGGAATGACATGCCGAATGCTTAGAGCGATGCCCTCATTTCTGCATGGACTTCATATGTACTGCATGATCAACTGGTAGTAAACCCCCAAAGGCTCCAGGATTTTTATCGAGACACACATGTGTGGTCTGCCGGCTCGGTACTCAGGCCACAGTCGTCATGGTGCTACTTGTCATGGTGATTAGTTCGCTAGCGATGAATGTGTACAAGTCGCAGAAGCCAATGGTGAAGTCAAATAACAGTCGTAATTAAAAGTCAGAAAGTTCTGACAAGCAGGCTTTGGAACTTGAGCTGTGAAAGGCGTCGCAGCAGCGAGAACGAAAACATCATGATCGACAATGCCAAAAACTGAAACGGTTTAGCAATGGAGCTGTTTTTGGGTTGTCCTGATCCTCTTCCGTGTGGTTAGTGGCCATAATCTGAGCTCGGCCATGATACTAAGCAAGCAAGCTTTAGCAACCTTAGCAGAACGCAGCATCAAGTAGCCACCATGGCCACGGCAGCGACCCCGCACGTGACGTGCAGCAGAAGTGTCGTAGATAGAGCCACAGCTTCAAGAACTTCCTCGGGGCCTTGCGCCAAGGCCTCCGGATTCGCTTCATGACGTGGCACGCCTATGGCAGGTGCGGTTGCGTGTGCTGTCAGTAGTTTGGCCGTTGTTCTTGCTATCTTCATATCGGTGTGGGTACTTGTAGCCTAGTCGTCGTATTATTATTAATATTATGGTTAGTGTTATTATTCGTAGTCGTGGTGGTAGTAGTAGTCGTGGTAGTGGTGGTGGTAGTGGTAGTGGCAGCGGCAGTGATAGTGGTAGTGGTAGTTGCCGTGGTCGTGGTCGTGATAGTGGTCGTGATAGTGGTGGTGGTAGTGGTGGTGGTAGTGTAAGTGGTCGTGATGGTGGCCGTGGTCGTGGTGGTGGTGGTGGTGGCGGTGGTGGAGGTCGTGGCGGTGGTCGTGGTGGTGGTGCTGTGGCGGTGGTGGTGGTGGTGGTGGTGGTGGTAGTAGCAGTAGTAGTACTAGGACAAGGAGCAGCAGCAGCAGCAGTCATTAGCAGTGGCAGTAGCAGTAGCGATCACAGCAGCAGTGGCAGGAGGGGGTTGAGCAGTGGCAGTTCAGTAGCAGTAGCTAGCAATAGCAGTAGCAGTCAGCAGTAAGCAGTAAGCAGTACGCAGTACGCAGTAAACAGTAGTAGTAGTAGTAGTAGTAGTAGTAGTAGCAGTAGTAGTAGTAGTAGTAGTAGTAGTAGGAGGAGGAGGAGGAGTAGTAGGAGGAGTAGTAGTAGCAGTAGTAGTAGTAGTAGAAGGCATCGTCGTCGTCGCCGTTTGTCGCCGTGGTCGTGGTAGTGGTGGCAGTGGCAGCGGCAGCAGCAGCGGTAGGGGCCATAGTCGCGGCAGCAGCAGCGGTAGGGGCCATAGTCGTAGTGGCCGTGGTGGCGGTTAGTGAACCGATGTTCCTAGTAGTGATTGGTAGTGGTAGCAGCACATAGTCACTATAGTCGCGGTGGGAGTACTTACTTGAAATTTCGATCTATTTGTACATTTCTTTACATGCACACGTCGCTTTTGCTATCTCATCGCCAGGTTCCTGGATGGGTTGGGCGCATTGGTGCGCAATCCTCAGATGCTTCATGTCATTGTCGATGCTTGGGCGTTACTCAATTCAGCGTCCTTTGCTGGAGTAGACGAACGGGTTTCACCGCGCAGGGGTCTCGTTTGTCAACGGGAGGCTGTTTGGATGGAGGGTGGCCATGGGGGTGTTTGAGCCTTGTGGAGAGCGGCGTGGTCATGGTTCAACGGCATCAGAGATTAGTAGGATTACATGATTTGCGAGGTTCGGGACTCGCCGGTTTTTCAGGCTTCGGGCAATAGGAATGTGAGGCTCTTCAGACTCAGATTTGCAGGCGAGGCTTAGCACACGGGTGCACCAGTCTTGCCGCCAAACCCTAAGCGGTTCAACACGGCATTCGTCAATGCAGACCACAAAGCTTGTAAGTGCGATGTCGTCATGCAACGCAAATGCTCTCTACATGTGGAACTTGGTAGTGGCATGCGATGCGGATGCGACGGCTGCCCTTTATCCAAACACCACCAAGCGGAAACTGCAGTCGGGAACCAGTACTTTGCCCCAACTTGATCAACAGACTGAAGAACTGCTCCCAGTCAAGGTGATATCCAGCATGACCGATGCTTTTTGCGGTGGCTGCAACCGGCTTCGAATCACTGCGAATGGCTCGCTTCTCAGAAGCTAGATGGAAGGTGCTATAAAGACTTGGGCCCATGCGGAGACTCCAACAGCGCTAGCCTTGCACGCTGCGATCACATCTGCACTGCGCAAGGAGAGCTGCGAAACTGCCTCTTTGGTGAGCAAGGCGCTGTCCTCGGTGTTAGCACCTTTTCTGGGAACAAGAGTACTTGCTAAATGCCACATACTGATAGTAACTTACAACAACAACAACAACAACAACAACAGCAACAGCAACAGCAACAGCAACAACAGCAGCAACAGCAACAGCAACAGCAACAGCAACAGCAGCAACAACAACAGCAACAACAACCACCACAACCACAACAACAACAGCAGCAGCAACAACAACAACAACAACAACAACAAG
>CAJNDV010035395.1:1623-25224 GCA_905221635.1 Symbiodinium sp. CCMP2456
AGGTAGGTAGGTAGGTAGGTAGGTAGGTAGGTAGGTAGGTAAGTAGGTAGGTCGGTAGGTAGGTAGGTAGGTAGGTAGGCAGGCAGGCAGGCAGGCAGGCAGGCAGGCAGGCACGTAGGGAAGGTGGGTGTAGGCAGGCAGGTAGGTAGGTAGAGGCAGGTCGGTAGGCGGGTCGGTGGGTGGGTAGGCAGGCAGGCAGGCAGCCAGGGCAGGCAGGCAGGCATTAGCGAGCTGAAACGTCCATGTTGTTGACACGAAGCCCGCCTTTAAAAACGTTGTTAATCACCACCCGCCACCCTTCCCAGAAAGGCTGGAATTCGTAACCCCTTGCAAAAGCCCGAAGAATCAGAAGTGCCGACAACCTTCCCAGAAGCACAAAAGCTGAAATTCGCAACCCGCTGAAATCGAAAAGCTGCAAAGTGCAGGCACACGCAGGGCTTTGGATGGCTTGAGTCGGAGGCCCTCCTCAGCAAATTCTTGGATGTCAACTTTCATCAAGCCGGCCTCACCGAAGCGCTAGCAGTGCGGGGTTTAAGAACCCAGGCGGATTTACAGTAGGATTGAGCGAACAAGTCATGAAAACGAAAGGTTTAGGGCCGAGGGTTCTATGAAGGCCTAGGAAGTAGGGCCATGTACGGTTGCCGATGTACGGGGTCCAGGGGCCTTGGGGGAGGGCATGGGTCTTCGACGGTTGGGGTGTGTAGAAACCCCAAACCCCAAACTAGACCGAACCAGAATCCTAAAAGCCCAAAACTCTCAACCTGAAGCATAGAATACCCCAAACATCCCTAAACCCTTAGCCCAAAACCCGAAATGCACCTAGACTCGACCTAGAGATGCTGACGCAGCAGACCGCAACAAATCAGACAACGCAACATAGGGGCCTTAATCAGCAGAATAAGGTTTCGGGCCAAATCTTGGAGTATACCAGTATCATAATAAGGAACCCCCATGATAGTACTGGTATCAACACTAAACCCTGAACTTCTAGACCCTACCTAAACTCTAAGCCCGCAAACCGAAACCCTAACCCTACGAAGCCAAAGCCCGGAACCCTAGACCCTAAACCTAGAAACGCCTAAACCGTTTAACCCGGAACCCGAAACCAATCGAACCCTAAACCCAAAACCAACAAACCCTAAACCCATCAAAAGCTGCAGAAGGCCTTCTGGAGGTAGGTCCACCACGGGAAGCAGAGCGGCCAGGCTACCGTAGAGGGCTTGGGCCCAGAGTATTGCCTCTGGCTGTTTTGGCATCTTAGCGCTTGAATTTGTGAAAGGTTTCGGGTTTGTGGTTTAGGACTTAATTACTAGATTTACGCCTCAAAGGTAAAAGAGCTTGGGGTGTGGGGGGGGCTTCGGTTTGAGGGCTTGCGGGTAAGGGGCTTGCGGTGCAGGGCAAGGGCTGAGGAACAACTGATTCCGACGCGACATCACCTACCATAGGGGCCTTGGCAATTCGAATAAGATTTTGGGGTACACTACCCTGAACCCTAAACCCTAAACCCTAAACCCTATATTGATGGAACCCTACAAGAGTACTGGTAGTTACTTAAGCCTCTATATTAGGCTCTGGTCGGCCTGAGGGCCTGAGATTGGTTTAGATCTTCGGATAAAAGGTTTAGGGTTTAGGGTTTATAGGGTTTAGGGTTTAGGGTTTAGGGTTCATAGCCAAGCAATTTAAGTATCGGGCCCTATGAGGTTAGGAATGTGCGAGTTTGGGAGCTTGTTTGACCGGGCCAAGCGATGTCCATAGACTTGCTGGGCTTTTGTGCGGAGTTGGTATTTAGGACCAATTTGGGTTTGCTGGTGGGTGCTGATTCTTCTTACGACTTAGGAGTTGCAGTTTGGGAGTTTACCGTGGCAATCTCGCAATTCGGCGATTCAGGGTGCCTGCTATGAACCCCTAGCGTTCCTTTTGACAGCCTTGCCTGTTCTAAACCCTGCAAAACAAAGAGGATCTAAATTTGGGGCCCTGATCAGGGCAGGGGTGTCAAGAACCTATCTCCAGCAGGTTTCAATCAAGAAAAAAAGATATCCCGACCCTAAAGCCTAAGCCCTAAACCCTGCACCCTGGAGTGCTGAGCGATCTCTTCAGTCAGCCGAGAAGCAAGTTGATGTTCTGCTCACCTTCCACAAGTGTCGAAGGGCGTAGGTTTTAGGGCTTTCGGGGTGCAGGGTTTAGGTTTTAGGGTGAGGGTTAGGATTCAGAGTTTAAGCTGCCACCCATGCATCACAATGTTACTCCTTCCACATCATCCCACTTGGCTGGCTTGCATTATTGTGTGCTTTAGTTGCGGTCATGGGGCTTGCGACCGAGGACGCTGAACCCTGAACACTCTCCGCGGTTTAGGGCTTAGCGTTTTTTAAGCTGAACACGTGTAAAGTTCGGACATTTCGATGTAGACAACAAAGACACCTAAAAATGTTGAGTTCTTCCATTGGCAAAGTGAGCTTGCGAGCCCTTATCGCCCTTTCAGTCGCTCTTGAAGAAACCCTTATCGTATCCCTTCTAGTGATTCTAGTAACCCGAAACCTACCCTTTTTTGCGACAAGCCATCGGCCTGTGAGCCGCACAGCGAAGCGTTTGCAGCGCTGGAAGACATCCATAATGCTAAACTCCTGCAGACAGGGCTCAAGGTTTAGGGTCCAGGGTTCAGGGTTTAGGAATGCTACACTCTCCGGCATAACGGGCTTCAGGAGGCCAGCAAGGTCGTCAGGGCTTACGTGATTTCAGGGATAACAGGTCAAGACAGACAGGCAGACGGACAGGCAGACAGACGAACAGACAGACCGAGGAAGCACGGACAGACAGGCAGACATCTTGACAGACATACATACTAGACACGCGTCTACACCAAGTCCCACAGTCAGTCTGTTTATCTGTCTGTTTGTCTTTTCGTTTCTATACAGGTTGACACACTTAAAGATTCCGTCAACACGCATGGGGTTGGAAAATCGGGACGCTCAATATGGACCCTAGAAGGCAGCGCTCTTGCAAGGACCCCTGAACATGCCACACCCCAATAGAAAACCCCCATCGGACTCCTTAAACCCTAAACCCTAAAACCTCAACCTTTAATCAAAAACCGAACCCTACGACCCTAAACGCCAAGCCCTGCCTGGTTTCCATACTCCACGCTGAGGGTGCGGACGGCCCGTCGAAGTGCTGTGCTCAGAACACCTCCCTCACCTGTGCTTTCGGGTTTAGAGGTTATGCCTGTGGAATGTGTGTCTTAGAGGATTCGCGATCGGAGTTCCTGATGAACAGGTTCCAGGAGGGCTATCATCAGAAAAATCCAAAGCCAGGGTACCTACGGCTCTTGCTATATCCTACGAACTGAGTCCCCAGATCCCAGCATCTAAGTCGCATGCCTGGCAGTGGGGCTTACTTTCGGCGGCCATAAAAAACAGTCGGGGAAAGCCACCGGTCAGCCAATGCAAATAATCCTAGTCTCCTAGTCATGGCAAGGGTCTGAAATTGATCCAACCACCCTGAGAACAAGGAAACGCACATCTAGGAATGACTGTGAGAAGGTAGACCTTGCCAAGCCGAATGTTCAAGGCATCAGCGCGTCGAATTGTCCCACTTTCGAAGGCTGTTACAAACAAAGTGTGCCATGTAGCACCCTTGTTACGCCTTTCATACTTTATGATACCGCGCACTGTACCCAGGCACCTGAAAGGGACACCTATGTAGAGGCTCTATGCGGCCCCCTAGATCGCTATCCGAGCTGCCCATGTCTTCAGCCTCCTCATTGTCTTGTGAAGCCGATATCGAATAGATGTCGTGCTTATACATGAAGGAATCCTTAGAGAAGTCGGTTTAGGGTTTAGGGTTTAGGGTTTAGGGTCGTGCTTGTACATGAAGGAGTCCTTAGAGAACTCGGAGACACGAAGTGTAGGTTTCAATGTCCCCGAAACCCAACCCTCGAAATGCACGAGGTCTTAGGTCTGGCAGAAACCGAACATCGAGCAAAGGTTTAGGGGAGGTGGCCCAAATAAAGGAACAACTGATTGTAGCTTGATAAAGGGTTACATTAGTAGAATAGCATTTGGTAGCTGTGGCAAAACGAAGCATTCTCCCTGCAAAACTTGGTCTACTGCTGATCTTTCGAACGAGCTTGCTGTGGCTGTGCATATAGGTAGTTGCTGGAATGCTGACCAGCTTCTTCATGCGAAACTGCCTCTACTCCTCTAGGTAACTGGGAGTAGAGTTCGGATAAGGGCAAGGGAAGGGGCGCGGATGACACGTGAACGTGAGGATCTCAAGACTAAGGTGTCTGAAATCTCGAGGCAGAGCACGGTCTGTGAATTGCCCTCCGTAGGAACGGGTACATAAAATGGAGGAATAAGGTCAGCGAGATATAAGAACAGAAGCTGAAGATCTGCGTCGCTTCGAGAGTGACCTCGAGTGTGTAGGGAGTGGTGAGTTGGCCCTTGGAAGCGTTTTTAATCACGAAAAAATGCATCACAATGGCTCGTCTACGGGGCCTTTTTCCGGGGGCAAAGTCTTTTTGTCAGGGTTTAGGGTCCAGGGTTTGGCGGGTTTTCGGTGTCACGGGTTGTGGTATAGGTCCCTTCTGCCGGGGATCGATGTCACAGATCGTCCCCGAGTGGCAGCAGTCGTTGATGCAAAGGATCCGAACTCCTACCGGGCACAGCACAAGAAGGCTTGAAGCCCCAACCCTAAACCACAAATCTCAAAGCCTAGCACCAATCCCGCAACATGAGAAACAACATCTGCACATGGGTCTGCATAACATGCTCTAGGCCCTGTGGTCTCGAGCTTCGGATGTGGGGTTCAGGGCTTGGGATTTAAGGCCTGTAAAGTCTGGGGTCCAGCACTTCACGTGGTTTGTGTGCAGTGTAGTGGGTACTTCAGGAGATTTGAAGTGACGAATTGAATCGACACAGTCACAGATGAAAGGAGTGAATCGACACAGTCATAGATAACAGCAGGCAAACTTTTGCAGAGCTCATAAAGCCAGCCCGAAACCCTGAACCCTAAACCCCAAATCCGACGCCTTAAAACCCTGATGCCTAAACCCCAAACCCGAAGCCTACCCGAAACTGCTCAGGCCGGTCCATCTGGGACAAAGGTGTCCAAAGCCATGGCAAACTCATCCTCACAGCTCAGGGTTCAGGATATGGGGCTGATAGGATTTAGGGTTTAGGGGTTCCGGGTTTAGGGTTTAGGCTTTCGGGGTTTAGGGCCGAGATGGAAAGTGCACCGGTGCTTGCAGCTTAGGAATTAGGATTCTTTCCCAGAGTCACGGAAGCAGCCTTTTATGTTGAGGAGATCAGCTTCTAGCAAGGACTTTGCGTCTTAGGGATTGCGGATCTTAGGCTTAAATATGGATGGGGCAAGACTTGTTCTGGGGTCTTGCGTTGGTCGTAGTTTAGACGCGCGGGCCCCAAAATCTCCGATCAAACCCCAACAGCCTGAATCCCCAAAAAGTCATGTCAGAGAAGAGCTTTTGGAAGCTGCGAAATCACTGCGCCCTATTTGAAGCAAGCGTCGTCGATGAGGACTGCAGATTCGGTCAGTCGTCCAGTGACGTCCGGCGTGACGAAGGCCTGGAAGATGACTCCGGCTTTATGTGTATATATATATATATACTTATTTATTTATTTATTTATTTACACATCTATATGTATATATATATATATAGGGAGAGAGAGAGAAAGACAGAGAGAGAGAGAGAGAGAGAGTTTCCGCTGCAGTCTACAGAGTCTACAGTAGCTAGGCCAGAGCAGCCATGACATGAGAGCTTCAGGGTCTTGCATTTGGGGACTTGGGCTTTGGCATCCGGGCGTACGATTTCTCTGAGCAGGTGCTCCTGTTGCCTAAACCCTAAACCCTAAACCCTAAACCCTAAACCCCCCTATGCCCGGTCATCTTGCAGAGCCAGCTCAAGAGCGGCTTGAACTGGATCACAAGGCACGAAGATGGCAGGAAAATGGAAAAACCGTGTGGGTAGTTCTCTAAATTAGGGTCCCTTTTTTAATAAGGGTGCCGTACTATATTGGGGACTCAAAAAAGGGCCCTAATTTAGAGAACTACACATGTATGCAAACACTGAGTCCAGGGAAAGGACGACCGTCAACAAATTGCTGGGCGTTTTGTGCCAATGCCGCTATGCAGCCTCCATGGCCGTTGTTTGAGGGTTAGGGTTTCGGCAAACCCTCGTGAATAGACTGGTAAACATACGGATGCCGCAGCAGACAAGACTTGGAGGTACTATAGTTACACAGGCAGATCAGAAGTGATGTTTTGCCGGGCTTAGCGTTTAGCGTTGGGGGTTGAGAAACCAGACATCATTTGCGGATTGTTTAAGGCACGTTTTCAGTTCATGGTGGAGCAGCAGCAGAGGTGGGTCACCTTGAAGTTCAGGCGCTTGGGATTGCTGCGCTTTCTTTATCACCACAGACTAACTCCTGTAAGTGATTCTCGCACTGGAATACCTGAAAAGACTGCCCATGTGGGCCCCAAATAAAACAGGTAAGCCGTGCGAATCCTGAGACCTCCAGGCCAACAGCGGGGGCCAAAAGAACCCGTAGTTGTGCAGACGGAGACTTCCTGTGAACCCGTGAATCAAGGCTACATGCCGTACACGCCGCAGATCTGCTTTACAGACATCGAAAGTCGATCTTAAGACCGCGCCAAACCCTGTACACGACCTGCTGGAAGCATAAACACCACAATCACCCCCTGCAACCCCACCCACCCAACCCATCCCCCGCCAAAAGAGGTGAAAGCCATCGTCATCGGCCGCTTAAACCCCGAATCAAAAACCCTGAATCCCTGACCCTGAACCGCCAAAACCCTGAACCCCTTCCTGCAAAACCCCCCGCCCGACACGGCCAATACCCTGAACCACTTAATGGAACCCTAAGGCTCTAAGAAACTTCAAATTCCCAAAACCCCAAACCCTAACACCTCACAACCCCAAACCCTAAAGTGAAACCCGAAATATTCACAAAAAAGAAGCCTGGTCAAAGCCATCCTTTTCGTCGCCATTGAAATCCGGCACGTTCACGCCATGACCCGCCCAGAACCACACAAACCTTTGTTCAGGGTTTAGAGTGTAGGCATTGGGGTTTAGGGTGGTGGGCCGTGCAGGGTTTGAGGGCTTCGGGTTTAGGGTTGAGAGTAGCTTACTTCAGTTTCGGAGTTACGCGCTGGGATTCTACATCAGCATCTTTAATGGCGTTATTATCGATAGTTCTTCTTCTTCTTGTTAGTATTATTATTGCCGTTATTAATTGAAAGGACTGTGATTTTTACTACGAGTCTTATTATTATGGGTTTATGGGCTTCCACATGCTGAGCCTTTAACCTGTTTAGGAGGTGGAGTTGAAGAGGGGTAGGGTCTAGGCCTAGGCTTCTGTTTCACTAACAACGACCGAATCAAAGTTCATGCCTGACCCAACAGAAACCTAACACGTAAAAGGTTAATATGGCATTCTACTAGGGTACTTTGGAAGCTGTGCCTTCGGCTTCAAGGCTCTGTGTCTAAAGGCTTAGGGCCGAAACTGGGCTTAGAGCTTATAGGCTGTGTTAAGAGTATAGGTTTCCCGTGGGCACTAACAGGCACCCTAGAGCCCTAGAGTTAGACCCTGAGGCATGAAACAGTAACCCTAAGCCCCATCTGTGAGCGATCAAGAGCCCCCAAGCCAGCAGGGGCCTTCCAGTAGAAGTATATGACCACAAACCATAGTGTATGAAAGCGTGCTACCGCACGTTATAGCTTGTTACATTTCGCTATAGCCCGTTTCTCATCGTATAGGGACACCTAGTAACAACCTTCAAAATGCAGTTGTGCTTTCAGGTGCTGAGGTCCAACATGTAAGCCTGCAACCGGCTGAAACCCCCAACATCCGACGACAACCATCACTAAAGGCTTTGGACTTAAAGTTCAGGTTTTGGGGTTAAAGTTATACTCTTCTTGCATGCATACCTGGCCCAGTACGAAAGTGTCTCGCGTTATCCTGTTGGGGAGGCTCCTGCAAAGTGGATGTTACTGTTACTCGCTAATTGCTGACACCCTAAAGCATTCGAGTTGCCAGTCTCCTTCTTCGCACCGTTTCGCGACTTGCCGCATATGGCGGAGAACGAAAGAACCTCGGGCGTATAAGCACTTTCAGAGATGTGGGGCGAACATAATCCCTAAAATACTGGAGAGATCTTGACTAAAGCTCACTAAAGCGGCACGAGCAAGCTAGAAACGACGGGAAACTGACCTCTCCGTACAGTGCATGCTGCAACAAGACAAAACCTCAATCTTCAGCCCGGAGCCCTAAACCTGGAATGTCGAAACACTAAAAACTATAAGCATGGTACACAAGTCGATTGGTTCAGCCATAGACCCTACACCAAGCCCGAATCCCCCTACCCGAAGCCCCCATGAACCTCATAAGCTTTCCTCGAAAACCGACGCCGCGCGAACGGCTTCAACCTTGACCCGAAGGCCTTGCGTCCGAAACCCTGAGCTATAAGCCCTTACCCCGAAACTCTTTCAGCTAAGCCCCAATCTACATTAAAACCAGATATGGTACAGTATAGTGTCAGTAGTATATTCTGGGTATGCTACACCACCTAGCAAGACAGTAAGTACCGAGTATGTTGTGGTTCTTGTTCTAGCTAATGTAGGGGCCTTAACAATTAGAATAGGATGTTGGGGTATATTACGTATACTAAGATTATAAACATGAACCCGCAGAATACTATTGCTGAGTATTTAGGCCCATATACTATGCTCGTTAGACTTACCCTAAACCCTAAACCCCATGCCCTAAACCTTTACGTTCCAAAAGCCGGGAATGCGAGGCAGCGGCGTGTGGGAAAGCTGGGATCTCCAACTCCTGCCTCTTAGAAACCCTTAGGGGTTCCTTAAGGGTTCCTTTTTAGGGTTCCTTTTGGGGTTCCCGCCAAGGCTCCCCCAAGGTTTCCTTTTAGAGTTCCTTTTTAAGGGTTCCTTTTGGGGGTTCCTTTTAAGGGTTCCTTTTGGGGTTCCTTTCAGGGTTCCCTTAAGGGTTCCTTTTAAGGGTTCCTTTTAAGGGTGCCTTGGGTTCCTTTTGGGGTTCCTTTTGGGGTTCCTCGTGGGGTTCCTTTTGCGGTTCCCTTGGGGGTTCCTTTTTAGGGTTCCTTTGGGGGTTCCTTTTAAGGGTTCCTTTTGGGGTTCCTTTCAGGGTTCCTTCTATAGGGTAGAGTTTGGGGTTTTGGTTCTCAGGGTTTCGGGGCCCTCATAACAGCCCTAATCCCAAACTTAGCGGTGGAGAGCATTTCTTCGCCGGGACTTACGGGCTTCGGGTGTACGGTTTAGGGTTTAGGGTTTAGGGTTTTGGTGCTTGCGGGTCGTAGGGCCTTAGGGTTGAGGAGTTTGGGGTTGAGGGCTGGGGGTTGCGGCGGGTTCTTTGTATGCTCCATGGGTGTGTACACAGGCTTCATTGCTTAATGATAGGGTTCGGTGGTTTACGGAGGGTGTTAACCTATGACCTATGGGTTTGAGGAGGTGAGGCTTGAAGCTGCATATGACGAGATTTGCGGGTAATACAAGGGCCTCAATAATTTTGATAGGGTCTTGGGGCCCATTATACTATAATCATAATAAGGAACCCCCAAAATAGCATTAGTAATTATTTAGGCCCCTACATTACTTGGGGGGGGTCGTAGGGGTGACAACTGCTTGCTACTGGACACCCTCAGCTGAGTCCCCAATCCTCCACGAAAACCGAAGTCTCGGCTTGATGCCGGGGATTTGGGGGAGGTGAGAGTGGTTTGGGGCCCTGACCTCTAGACTCTACACACTACTTCGGAGACTCCTGGCTCAATGAAGGCTCTTCGAAGTTCTACCACACATCAGGTCAACAGCTTCTTCGTAACTGTGTTTATGCCGATGGCCTTGTCCGTGATGACGGTAATGTCGTCCACGCCGGCACGTCCCGCCATCCTGTGAAGCACTCTGCTGCAGGCACACCTAAGGCTCCTACGCCTGAAGAATCTGCTTTCAGACGAAGACAGCTTCGATCAGAAGTAACATGGCTAGATTCATGTTTACTGGCCCTGACCTCCGGATTTCAGCTTGTTCGAGGGGTTGGAAATCCGAGAAGCCCTGGGAATCACCACTACAGGAGCACCTAGGGCCCCCGATAGTAACACTTAGGGCCCCCGATAGTAACACTTAGGGCCCCCGATAGTACTGCCTCTACAGGGACCCTGAAAGGAACCCTGAATCCCATCGCGCCCCTTACGGCAAGGCATCATGTCAGCGATGGATAGCGATGGTCCATGGTACCTCTCTCATACCTTGATGGCACCCTGAACCCTAAAGAGTCCGGCCTGTACATGGTGCGTGCATCCTTTGTGCACGTTAGCTCGGCGGAGGGCGCATAGTCATAGTCTAAAGCGATGATGAGCATGCCTGTGCTTGCGGCTCTGGGGTTCCTAGGGTTTTGGGGCTTGGCAGTTAATGTAGGAACCTGATGAAGAAGAAACCCTGGCCCTATAACCCCCAATATATTAGGGTTCATATTAAGAACCCTAATTAATAAAGGCCCAGGGTTTCTTAATCAGGTTCCTACATTATGGTGTTACAAGTCGCGGGTCTCAGCTTTACCGCTGCAAAGCTTCAACTCTAAGGCTTCAGTAGCCTTGGAAGCAAGAGTAAGGGGAATAGGGTTTTCGGGGCCATTCGACTATAATTCTAATAAGGAACCCTCACAATAATATATAGGTCAGCAGAGTTGTCGTCGCCAGGGCTGGATAGCAGATGGCCCTTGTTCTGCTTCACACATGCCGGCTCGGCTCAGACCGCCCAAGCAACAATCAAGCAAAGCGCACAGTTCCATGGGTGTGAAATCGCTTCGGGCCCCTGACTGGTCCAGAAATCCGATGAAAGTTCAGTGTTCAGGGTTAAGTTTAGGGTTGAGACGTTCATGAACTCGGTGCGAATCTGTGCCAACAAAGCCATGTCTCACAGAAACCAACCAAGGTGCAAGTAAGCACTAGCAAACCGAATTTCTCGAAGATCAACTTGTAAACACCTGGACACACCTAAAGCTAAAGCCCTCCAAGCCTTGCCCCAAGCCCTCGTCCCTTGAAGCTTGCCCGGAACAACTCAGTCCAACAAGAGCCCATATAGGAACCCGCGTAGGAACCCTGACAGGGCCGTTGAATGCAATCCCACCGCCGGAATCCTCAAAGGAACGATAAAGGAAGCCCCTGTTGGAACCCGTGTTGTGTAGGAGTCCTTGCAGGAACCCTAAACCCTAAACCCACATTATGTAGGAGTTCTTGCAGGAATCCTAAACCCTAAACCCTAAACCTGTTTTGTTTAGGAGTCCTCGCAGGAACCCACGAAAGCAGAAAGGCGAGGCACGGATGCATCCGCCGGAGTCGCGCCAGGGCTCCAAGGGCCCATCGCCACAGCAGTGGCAAAGGCCACAGTCTCAGAGGTTAACGTAGGGGCAGAAATAATTAGAATAGGGCTTTGGGGGTGTATTATACTATTACTATAGTAAGGAATCCCCGAAATGGACTTGGTAACTATTTCGGCCCTTATATTTTCCAAGGTTTGGGGTTTAGGGTTTGGGATTTGAGACTTTGGCTTGAAACGTCGGAGTTCAACAAGGATGAAGGGTACAGACTTCGACTCAGAGTGCAGAAGCATCTCGGTTTTGAGGTGTTCAATGGGTTTAGGGTTTAGGGTTTATGGTTTCTGGTTTAGGAACCTGACTACACTATGCAAGACAGGCTTGGCAGCGGCTTCCTCGTCAATACGACGCACAACCCTTGACCCTATACCCTAAACCGAATCTGCTGACAAGGCTTGCTGACCAAACACACTCCTAAGCCCCAACCCAGGAAACCCAAGCCCCCTGCCGGCCACAGACGCTTCATCGTAAAGCCCTGAAACGCTAAACCCCAAACCCTAAACCCTGAACCCTAAACCCTGAACCCTGAACCCTAGACCCTAAAGCCCTACCCCTAATACACTCAAAACAGAGCAGGCAGAATGGTTCAGTCTGAGCGGCTGCATTTTGAGTCCCCCGCGCCCATCGTCGCCAGAACCAGACCACAGGCTTCCAACGCTTAGCTCTCGCACCACTTCCCGTAGCCAATATGGGTTTAGGGTTTAGGGTTTAGGGGTTTAGGGTTTAGGGTTTAAGGAGAGTTTCCGAAAATATGGGGTACAGGTACCTTGTTTGGGGGGCCCTTACCAAAGATCCTACTATTTAGGGTACTATATTAGGGTCCCCTATTTTTGGAAACCCCCATATAGAAAGCTGAATCATTGGTAATACTTGTCTTTGGGATTCCTTACACTTTCATTGAATTTTTTGTACGAACATTATACCCCAAAGTCCTATTAAAACCACTACGGCCCCTCTACTGTGGTTTCGAGTCTGTGGATCGGTGTACGAACGATGAGTAGACTACCACTCTTACCGTCGTAACTGTTATTGTTAGTAGTACCATTCTTATCATTGTTGTAACTATTCTTACTAGTCTTGCTAATATTACTAGCTTACAATTGTGGCCACTGTGACGATATAGTTACTATATTGGTACCCGTTGTTATTGTTTTCCAAGACTACTGCGCAAGCCAGAATCCCAAGGTGCTCTTGCAGGGTCAAGCCGCACCCTTCCACGATCCTCCCGGGAAAGCCCTCTGCATGTGCGTGGCCGTGGAGCACCCCACCTCAATGTAGACGAATGGACCCTATCACCTCACCGGCACCCTAAACCGTAAAACCCTAAACCCTCCGAAAACCCTTAAAAAACAAAACTCAATTGGCTTGGCTTGAGCCTCATCTGCGGAATCAAAGACGAGCGAGAACAGGCCATGTCCGGCCCTGTTTAAGGCTGAGGGTTCAGGGGTAGACGAAAGAACTGAAAGTTTAGGATTGAGGTTTTAGGGCCTTGAAGATAGTCGCCAATATGCAGCAGGGTTGATGCAGCTGTACTCTTTTGAGAGCCCACTGCTGGTTTTTAGAGATAACATGGGAACGCGTCACCAAGTCTGACAAATGTCTGCAATAAGAGCTCGCCGGAGCTACTGTACCTCGAGTGTCCACCTTACACCGGTCAGAGGTACGTAAGGTGCGGTCGTCCTTGCAACAAGGATTTAGACTCTAAGTCGTGAACTCGTGGCATGAAGCTTCCTCCCCAGCAAACATTCTCAAACCTGAGATCAGAAGCTCAATGTCTCAACCTTTGCAAACTGAAATCTTGCAGCCCAGTCCTGTCCCGAACATGCTCAGGCTGAGCTACCTCGTAGAGCCCGAAACACTTGAATCTGAAATACCACACGAGGCACGTCTTCAAACTGCTCGGCATGTCCTCAGGGTCAGCCTCGGAATCATCATCAACACCATTGTCTTTGTGGACCGCCATCACCAACATCATGGTCTTTGCCGACTGCGGCGACTGCTGTCGCGAAAAAGGTTATAATAGTTGCGGTTTGTGCCAGCACCTCCACCACTCGTGAATAAGAGTGATGCTGCACTTACTGCCATGAAGAGTACCAGCGTTGCTTTATGCCGTCCAATTTACACCTACTTGTGTTATCATGGGTATGATGATGAAGGTGATGATGCTGACATCATCATGATGAAAATGGTTGAGCATCGTACGATCACTCTTCTCACCATCATCCATAAGAGGCTATGTGATCATCGCTCTTGCATCATTCCGGAGCCAGCCCCGTTTTCTGCGCGCGAGCGAGCGAGCGAGGATGGATCTGGCTGCTGGGGAGGACCGTGAGTTTCGTCGCTGGGACTGTTGATTTCCTCGTAAGGGGTCCGAGCACAAGTAGACAACACCCACTTCGCTAACCGCAAAACCTGAATCGCACTCTTCTCGCATGATGTAAACATCCTTGTGATGGGCTACGCTTGCCGCACAATACCTCAAGCTAGAATGATATCAATGATTCTGCAAGGACGTTTTGCAAACTCTATGGATGCAAGCGGATTATGGCTTGGAAGTCCATGTTTGGAATGCCGACTTGGCGCCATTTAGGATGACCAGTGACCACTGAATCCTCAGGGCCGATCTCCAACCTCTCACTGTGCGTACTGGCTCGCTCGCTGGATGGCGCTCTTGTACAACCTTGCAGCAGTCTCGGTGGTGAGGGCCAGTTCCCCAGCTTTCTGAAGTAGTACAGTGATGGCATACGTTCCCCGCTACACAACCACCAGCACTACCCCGAGTGCAGCCCCGACCACGACCGCGACGACAACTACACCGACGACGGCGACGAGAGAGACTCCTCTTCCAACTCCTCCTCCCACTATTAGTGCCACCACTACTGCCACTACTACCACTACCACCACTGCTACCTCCGCCGCGAAGGGCTGCTGGCTCTTCCTCCTCTTCTTGTGGGCCTGTCACAAACCTCCAACCCACAGCCGACGCTCGAAACACAAACACGAAATCCTGCGAACCCAGATGGATACCGAAACTCTAAATCCCTGAAACCCCGTTCGGCCTGTGGCTGATCAGATCCAAGACGACCAACACGCCCATGAGACCGCCAAAGAGCATCGGGATTGGAGCTCTCCTCCAAAGGCTGACGAGTTCACTTAAGCAGTATGACCGTTACTTGTTTATACTTTTTTGGAGGTTCTTAATTCGAAGCCTCATCTAGAAGTTCCACAAAGTAGGCTTTGGTAGTTCAAGGTAGGTTCATGCGTTCATCACTTCAGGCCTTTAGAGCTAGCGGACTTTGGGGTTTGACCTCCTGGGCACACGGATTCGGGAACATGAGAACCCAAAGTGCGGACAAACAGATAGTGCGTCTCACTTCACATGTTTACATCTAGCATGCTTGCCACAGGCTTTGGGTCTGCGGGGCTTGGTAAGTGTCTGCGTCGAAGGTCTGGGGCCTAGGGCCAAGGTTTAAGGTCTAAGGCTTGGGGCTTTCAGCTTGGGCGTTTGGGGCCCCGTGCTTGGACGCGATTCGACACACCAGGAAAAAGTTGAAAACACGAGCATCAACTAACACCACAGCCCTCGAAACTAAATCTGCAGCCCTCAAGAGCACAGCGCGAACTCGAAGCCTGGACCTTAGACCGTGACCCGACCCTAAACACTGAAACGACAGCTTGCTACGACTCACGACCTCCCACGAGCAACCAGACCCCAAACGGTCCAGACGCACATTTTAGTGTCGTCATCCAGGGTCCTGCGCTTGTTGCGGATGCTTGGAGCTTCGGGATCACGCGGTGTGCTTTAGGAATCGGGGTGTGGGGCTTCGAACTTGCGGGTAGGAAGTGTGCCCGCTCTGTTCTGATCGACCTCGAAGCCCTTCTTACTCAGCAGTCGCCCATATCACAATGCCTCGATTGCAACTAGCGCTTCCACTTCGGTTTCTTACCAAGCTAAACGTACCCTGATGCCCTAAAGCGCTAAACTTTGAACCCTAAACCGTAAAGCCCTAGAACACCAAAGCTATAGCACCCACCCTGAAACCTTGGGTTTAGGGCGACACTTCGGCCGCCGTCACAGTCCTTCTGGCTACAAAACCTCCCAGGACCCGGCGAAAGCCTAAAACAAGCCCTGAACCCCCTAACCCCGGCCCCAAAAACCCTAAACCCTAAACCCTAAACCCTAAACCTTGTATTCCAAACCGCGAAGGCCGAAGCTCCAAAGCCCCAAAATAACCCTTCGGAGCAGCATGTAGGACCATAAAGGATTTTTGGGTTTAGGGTTTAGGGTTTAGTTTAGGGTTTAGGGTTTAGGGTTATATAGGGAACAGCATGTAAGACCATAAAGCCCGAGAGCCCTGAACCCCAAACACATGCGGTCATGAAGAGATAACGCTGGCATGGAGGATCCTCACCTCGCCAAGAAGAGCTTGGGGCTCGGGGCTCTGCAGATTGGGGGTGTATTTTGGCTTTAGACAGTAAGACAAACGAAGACGGGAAAGCGCTGAAAATACTCCCAATCTAGCATCACCCTCCGCACCATCAGCAGAAATCTGTCAGTTGCCACAATCACCTTAATCAACATCACCACTGTAATGTTCTCCATGCAACAGAAATGATTATCGCCCCAGCCCTGCTCCCAGCGCTGGAGCTCCGGAGGCTGAGATCCAGGCAGACATTCAGAGGCGGAAAATAGCCTGGGCAGTTTGGGGACCATTATGGATTTCGGCCCAGGGACTCGGGTTTAGGCTTGAATAGTTTGATGCACTTGCCTTGTGGGCTGACCGAAGGCGTCTATCAGACTATCACTTGGTCGGTAGGCTGGTGGCTCGAGACCTCAACGATTGATTGCAAACCCCACGTTAAGCCTAAACCCTAAACCCTAAACCCATGTTAAGCCTTCGGGATTGGCTTCGGGAATGTGTTGGACAATCACCAGACAAGACCTCGACAAAGGACCCGCAGCCTAACACCAACAAAGCCGTCCAAAACTCTAGGCAATGCTAGGGTTTAGGGTTTAGGGGTTTAGGAGTTTAGGGTCTAGGGGTTGAGGGGTTTAGAGTCTAGGGGTTTAGGGCTTTAGGGGTTTGGGGTTTAGCGTTTAGAACTTAGGGTTTATGAGTCCAACTCACAATCCGCATCCTGTAAACCATGACCCTGATCCCAAGACCCTACATGCCCCGCCTCAAAGCCCCTACATAATAGGAAAAAAAGGATATCCCTATAAAATGCTTATGCTTATGTCCTTTTTGGGTCCCTAACCTAAACCCTAAACCCTCGACCCTGCACCCTAAACCCCAAAACCTGAAGCTACAGGTCTCGAAACTCAACATCCCTCAATGCTCCCTTACGGCTGGGTTACGGGCTGTGGCCTTGGGTTCAGGGTGCGGCCACACGAAACCGCCCCACTTGCTCTGCACTCTACACCACCCTACATGTCTTCTCATGGCGGTAATCAGCCTCGGGGTGCTTTCTCCAATGGGGTCCGAACCGTAGGGTCTGTCATTTGTGCTGAATCTCCATGCGTCTTAAACGGTTGGTTTATGGGTGTTCTCAGTCGTCTCGGAATTTGCGGGGTTTTGAGGGCCACCCTTGAACTGGTTGCGAGCAGCCCAGGCAGCAAGACTGTCGGAAAGATGGAGTTTGGCATGTAAGTTTCCGGAGTCCAGGACCTTGTGGCTCACTCTGCACCATGAACCAACTCCCACCTGAGCCCTAAAAAACCTACCTTTTTCGGGCTCCCATCAGCTCCTTGCTATTATGTCCTAAACAATATCTGTCTTCGACAAGGCAGATTGGTCAAGCCAGGCCGTAAACCCCATGTCACAGAAACTGATACAAGCGGCGGAAACACATCCCAGACAGCCAGAAAATGTTTTTTGAAGCCCGGCGCGACAGAGGATTGAATTCCAAACCCTACATCGTACAGGTAAACCCTGGGTTTCCAGGGCGCGCAACTCTGCATCGCAATGCACGTCTCTGGCACGGCGCAGTACTCCTGCTGCTCTATACTTTAGGGCCTTACGTCTTGGGGCTGCCGGCTCGTGGAACTCTTTATAAAGCTGTAGAGGCACTCCAATGTCTAGAGTTTGAGAACTATAAGAAACCCTAAACCCTAAACCCTAAGACCGAAAATGCCCAGGGCTTGCGATTTGCGGTTCGGGACACAGCAACTCGAACCAACCCCGAACGGCCAACAGGCTAATATAGGGGCCTTAATAATTAGAGTAGGGTTTTGGGGTATGTTATACATAATTCTAATAAGGAACCCCCGAAATAGTATAGGTAATTATTAACGCCCCTATGTTAGAAGGTGAAGATTGAACACCTCCTGTAAGCCCACCGTGTCTGCACTCACGCATACGTTTGCAGGTCGGGCTTCGGTGCCTGAGCTTTGCTTGAGACTAAGAGTGTGGTGGGTTTGGGGATTGAGGTGTTGCGGCGTAGGGTTTACGGTTTCGGGGGGTGACATCGCATAGGAAGTACAAGCATCTGAACGAACGAGCCTCGTAGAAGTCGTAGCACAGGCACAGATCATGAGTGTGGACAGTTGCAACTGCACGCCCCGATTTCCAGCACCTGGCTATCCTCATGCAAAGATTCCAACTCTCCATAAAGAGCAGTTGGAGCCTTAGCCCGGAGCCCCACCAGCACGTGGCCCGAGAATTAGAGTTGGAACTTGGATCCCAAGGGTCAACCTCTCCTGCTGGGAAAGCGTTCCAACTCTCTGGCGTTCACTGCTACACCTGTCACCACAAGAATAAATTCTGTATGCAACCGAGGCCCCGGAATGTCACAACACCCGAAGCCCCGGCAACATGTCTTATCTGTATATGCGGGTTACTTATAGGCTACACACTCTTTCTCATGGCTGCTGCTTTCTGATTACAGATCTGTGTGGAAAATGATTGCGAGCTCAGTTCAAGTCAAGCTAGCATGAAGACTGATATTACTGCTAAACCCTAAACCCTAAACCTCCACCCCTGAATCCTGAATCCTAAACCCTAAACCCCAAAACCCAAACCAGTCTATGCCGGCCTGCGAGCTCTCTGCTTGGGCATCGCCTCTGGTAGCCAGACCTTTGATCCGGCTCGGCTTACTACTGAGAACAGAACAATAGTAGTACTGATGATACTGATGATGATGATGATGATGGTGCTGATGAGGGTGAGGATGAGGATGAAGAGGAGGAGGAGGATGGTGATGTTGGTGATGGTGGTGATGACGGTGATGACGATGATGATGATGATGATGATGACGATGACGATGACGCGAACTTGCATCTGCCTGTCTAGCGAGAACTCACAGCTCATCTGCTCCCAGTAAGAAGATGATCAGGATGATGACGACGGCGGCGATGGTTATGATGACAATGACGATGACGATGATGAGTAGTCGTCGTCATCGCCATCAACCCATCAACGCAAAAAGGTACACAGAGGGTATGCCGCTCTTCTCTAGTCTAGTCTACTCTATCGTCTTCGTTGGCATAGCTTTTTTGTCCCTGCAGTGCCCTGTACCGTAATAGGGCCTTTCACATGTAGCACAATGTGGCACAAGATGGTACTATGATCAGTGCGACTTCTGGGTCTGTGGCCGATGGTGTGGTTCTCCAGGTCAATGACCTTGGCTGGCCGGCGAGGGCTTAGTGCTATGGTAATATAGGGGCCTTAATAATTACCTATTAATACTGTTTTGGGGATTTCTTATGATAGCTGTAGTCAGGCTGTAGTATAATATACCCCAAAACCCTATTTTATTTATTAAGGCCCCTACATTAGCGCGTTTAGGATATGAGTGCTCCAACTTGGGGTCGGTCCTGGGGTCGCCAAGAAGGTACGCAGCTCTGACAATAAGGGCCCGACAAGCAACCTCGAAATAGAAAGAATCCATCAAGGCTTTATAAGGGTTTAGGGGTTTAGGGTTTAGGGTTTAGGGTTTAGGGATAACCCTGAACCCGAAACCGTTAAAGGCTTACAGGGCATGCAGGACTTTCTCGCATGGGCTTTGGGAGCATGGGTTTTTGCTTTCAGTTTTTGGAGCTCGGCAAAACCTCGTACTTCCACGAGAAAAGGGACCGAGCCAGAAACGGATCAAAAGCTCCGGGGACGCCGCCAGATACAGCGCTGCAGCAACCATTGAGCCAAATGCAATGTGAGAGTACCTCTCCAAACGGTCCGGGGTTTAGGGTTTAGAGTTTAGGGTTTAGGGTGGCCATCTTCGGCCGAGGTGTATGCTTTGACTTTGTGTTAGGTAGTAGGAGTCCTTGGTGCTGTTCGGTGGAAGCCACTCCTGATAGCCAGTTCCCTTTCGGGCTTACTTAATCTGACCTGGGGTCCGCAAGGGTAGGGCTCCGGTCATAACGAGGAGCATTGCCCCAGGGCACCCCCAAGAAAGAAGGCCTGCTGTACCAAAGGGCCGTTTTAAAGATCAAGGCTCGTGGTGATTTCAGGAGCCCTGAGGCACGAAAACCCTGGAAAGCCTAAAGCTCTGAAATCGAACCCGAAGACGCTGAACCCCAAACCATGATTCAGAAACCCCCCGAGTCGCTGTACCTCAAACATCGTTAGCTTTAACCTCAAAACGCAAACCAAAATACTTGAACCCCAAGCCCGCCATGTGAAACTTTATCTTCAGCAGTCAGAACCGAATCATTGAGAGGCTTTGAGGTGGTGGGCTGGATGATGTTGCGTGTCTATCCCATCATCATCATCATCATCATCATCACAATATTCACATCAGCATGATCACCGTCATACTCATGCTACTTCACTCTTGTTTCCGATTCCAGTATGATTGCCTGCTCCGGTTACTGCTTCTACACCTCCACCACCACCGCCACGACCACCACGACTACTACTGCTGCTGCTGCTGCTGCTGCTGCTGCTACTACTACTACTACTACTACTACTACTCCTGCTGCTGCTGCCGCTGCTACTACTACCACTATCATTACCACTACCACTACCACTACCAATACCACTACTACTAATCCCTTCCCCCTTTGATTAAACCCTCCGTGACAGTAAAAACACATTACGGCGAATCCTGCCGAAATCATCCCTGACCTTCAAAACCCATTCTGAATTAGGGGGAGGGTTTCGAGGCTCCAAATACCCTTAGAGCAGAGCAAGAGCAAGAGCAAGAGCAAGAGCAAAAGCAATGCAGGAGCAAGAGCAAAAGCGGGGCATCAGCAAGAGCAAAGCAAATGCAAGAGCGGGGGTAAGAGCAAGTGCAGGAGCAAAAGCGGGAGCAACAGCAAGAGCAGGAGCAGGAGCAGGCGCAAGAGACGCAGCAGAAGCAGCAGCAAAAGCCACCGCGGGAGCAGGAGCCAGAGCACGAGCAAGAGCACGACAACTCAAAAGTGACAGTAGAGATTTAAAAAAAATACCCCCTGATAATCAAAATGCTTTCCGAGTTTTCATTTGGGGAGGGCATTGACAATTAGAAAAAAAAACTACTACTACTGTTGCTACTACTACTACTACTACTACTACTACTACTACGACTACTACGACTACTACGACTACTATGACTACCACTACTACGACTACTACTATTGCTACTTCTTCTTCTACTACTACTGCTACTACTTCTGCTGCTACTACTACTACTACTAATAATAATAATAGGGATAATAGGGTTTAGGGTCTAGGAGCAATGATCCAGGCTCAGCGTGGACGGGAAATCGTGCATGCAGCTGGCGGCGAGCGATTGCAGCGATGAAAAAGTAAGGGGTCAATCGAGCAACGAGGCTTGCTGCCAGTGTGGTGGTGGGGTGGTTACGCACCTTGGTTGCGTGTAATATAAGAGCTTCAATAATTACCTATACTAGTTTGGGGTTCCTTATTCTAATTGTATTATAATACACCCGAAAATCCTATTCTAATTCTTATAAGGCCCCTATACTACCATCAGGTGCGAGATTTTGGGTGTTTTTGGGTCTCGCCATCCTCGGAATTGGAGTGCTTGAGTGCTCTCAGTTGTTTCTTTCTCTCTGAAGGATTCGCTCAAGCGTGCTTTGCATTGGTCATTCCAGTGCCCTTATTCTTGGGACAAGGTTTCGAGGGTACATCATGGCAGAATTATAGGGAAACCTAAACCCTAAACCGTTTTAGACTCTAAACCCTAAAACCCTAAACCCCTAAACCCTAAACCCTTATAGACCCACTAAACCCTAAACCCTAAACCCTTGTAGACCATATGGGGTTTGTACTGCTTGTATCCTAATGCGAGGCCCCGAGCTCGTTGCTCCAAAACCATCCCCTTGTCCCCGCCGCACTCTTCAGGGGCCAGAGAAGGAGATAAGAAGAGTCTTTCAAAAGCCTCCACACAGATTCTATAATAGTAGCAGCACCATACACTGTTTATGTCTAGATGCAGTTTGAGCTCCTAGACCTTAAACCCTAAACCGCAAACCCCTAAACCCTAAACCCTATAAACCCTAAAGCCCTAAGCCCAAAACCCTAAACCCTAAACCCTAAACCCTAAACCTAATATGGGCTTTGTATTGCTCGTATCCTACTGCGAGGCCCCAAGCTCGTTGCTCCAAAACCATCTCTAGTGCTCGGGGGTTTAGGGTTTAGGGTTTAGGGGCACTCTTCAGGTGAACCCTAAACCCTAAACCCTAAACCCTAAACCCTAAACCCTAAACCCACGACCCTAAACCCTTGAACACTCTGCATCCCAGGCCCACGCCCTTCTCCTATCCCAACAGCCGTTGGTCCCTGGACTCCAACATCGCGACTCGCCGAGGATGTCCGAACATTTTCCGTTGTTGCTAGTAGTCAGTTGAGGGTTTTAGGGTTTTAGGGTTTAGGGTTTAGGGTTTAGGGTTTAGGGTTTAGGGTACAACCAGAATGAGACTTTTGCTATGATTCTTAGAGCGTGTGGAAGTACGTCTCAGGCTCGTTTTTTTTTTGCTCTGCTTTCGGGATGTGGGGCGGAAGTGTTTGCAGGTTATGAAGCCCGAGCCACGCACGGCCCTGCGCTACACCGTGGACTCAAAGTGTGAGCTTGCGGCACATAACCTGACCATTGACAGCTCCACAGGAGGGTTTCGGGCGCTTCGTTGGTGTCTTGCAGGGAAGGCTTTTGCGTTTCGGGGGGTTGGGGCTTGTTCAATTTAGGGGCTTGGGGTTTGGGGGATGAGATGAACTGCAGCAATATTGAAGCCAGAAGGGGCCATTGTAGACTTCCTTCCCTTCAAAGCGCATCTGGTTCTATGTCAGTGTTGAGGAGGGTAAGCTTCCTGCATCGTTGTTAGGCATGGTGCAAGAGTGTCGCTTGAGGGTCCGGCGATTCGGAAGGTGTTGCCGGCTTCGCACATTTTGGGGGTATACTTGTGGAAGCTGTGGCTGCCTTGGTTCTTTTGTGTGGGGAGGTGAGGTTGAACGGTTTCCGGGACATGGGGTCCCAGGAGGGTCTGTGTGCTGACGGAGGGCAAGACAGAGACCGTGAAACGCGAGCGATTACCACCCAGCTTTCAGCTGGCCCATAAAGATAAAGCAGGTATTTGTGTCCAAACCCTGCAAACCCGTCTCTAACCCCGAACCCTCAGCGCTCAACCCCAACTAACCCTAAACCCTAAAGCCTAAACCCTAAACCCTAAAGCCTAAACCCTAAACCCTAAACCCTAAACCCTAAACCCTCAGCCCTCAACCCCAAAACCCAGAACCTTCAGATTCCCCTACCGAAAAGATCCAAGCACGCCGTACGACGACGACGACTACGACGCAATGCGTATCAAAAGCCACGGAGGGAAGCCCGCCGACTGGAACACAAATGAGAAACAAGCTTAAACCGCTAAACCCGAAACCCCCAACCCTAAACCCCAAACCCTAAACCCTAGACCCTAAACCCTAAACCCTAAACCCTAAACCCTAATCCCTGAAGCCCTAAACCCGAAACGCGAAACCGGAAGCGCCAAACCCTAAGCCCAATAGGGCTGGAGGATGCTCATGCAGACACCAGTAAGGCCCTCAACAAAGCAACCCAAACAAGCAAAGGCACCGCAGCAAAACTGGGTTCTGGAGTACCATACCTGTTCCTTAAGGGAACCATTATGGAATTAAAGTCTACACTTTTTTCTCTCCCTAAATCCCAAGGCCTTATGGAACCCTAAACCCTAAACCCTAAATCCCCAAGGCCTTATGGAACCCTAAAC
>CAJNDV010035396.1:8519-26206 GCA_905221635.1 Symbiodinium sp. CCMP2456
ACCCTAAACCCTAAACCCTCGTCCCCTTTTTTATTTTTAAGTAGGCCGAAACCCGTCGACCCCCGAGTCAGCCGCCATCATCAAGAGGCGTCGATGCCCGAACCTTTTTGCTAGTATGGGGGGGGGGGGGGGGGGGNNTTTTAAGGGCTCCTTTAAGGGATACTTTCAGGGCTACTATCAGGGTTTTGAGTTTGGGGCCTTGTAGCTAGAATGGGTTTTTGGGTATTATATATTATATTTATGACCTATATTTGCATGGTGGGGAGCGAGCTTTGAATATAAAGGGATGCAGGCTTCACGGAACGTAGCATTCAGGTCTGAAAACGTTCAAGGTTTTCGGTCCTATATTAGCATGGCGGGAGCGAGCTTGGAGTGGAAAGGGATGCAAGGTTTTGGGGGTTCAGGCTTTCGGGGCTCATCGGGCAGCTGCGCTGTCAAGGGTGTTGTGCGGGGCATGTAAGTTTGAAGCTCGTGCACTTGAGAATACTTACTGTAACACTACTCTAAGACAGTGAACCCACTAGCATCATGTTCTTCACCAACACACAGTCGGCATTGTCTTAGTCACCATCATCGTCTTCATCGGCAACAGCAGGCAACCAGTCAAAGCCAAGCCCGAATCCCAATTACAACAAATCTTCAACCACGGACCCCTTCATAAAGCCTGAAAAGACTTTGGTAAGCGCGGTGTGCAGTAAGGCAGCGAAGTCGTATAGTCGACTAACTCTAAGCCCTAAACCCTAAACCCTAAACCCTAAGCAAGGTATTCCCTCCGAACTGCATGACCGAATCCTGGACTCGCAAGCTTGCTCAGGGAAACGTTTAGGAGCTTAGGGCACGTTCGTGACACTCGGTTGTTCGTGCTGATGTAAATTATCAGAATATGCAGGGGTCCCTATTCATATACTGATGTGAACTACTTCCGAGCACCTACAACTCTCAGGCGAGCTGCTTGGGAATCTCCAATTCTTCGAAGTCCTTCTCGGTGAGCGTGAGCCTGGAATATGAGGCTTCTTCCAGCTTCCAAGGGGGCATGTACTTTCTTACTATCGAGCTCTAGGACTCTAGGCATTAGGATGTTGTAGGGGTTGCCAAGGGGGCTGACGAGGGCTTGAATCGGAGCCTTCTTTACGGTTCACGGTGGTGTAATCTCACCTCTGGCAGCAGGGAGCCTGGCTCATATCGGGATTGCCCGCAACGAATACTCTTCTGACTCAGTTCCCCCAATCCGGCGCTGTGGCACGGGGCGGCTGGCACAAAACCAGACGACGAGCTACCCATAGGCCCCATGTTAGTTCCTTGTTGGGATTACCTTATAAGATTCTAAATATGAACCCCAAAAAGGAACTACTATGGGGCCTATGGGTTGATCAGTACCCAAGGCACTGCCGTCGAAGCAGGGACTAGACGGATGTATCGTTAACAAAATGGCACGCCAACCGGAAACGCTTCATGCGGCTACTTAGGGACTTAGGGAGTGGCTTGTTGTAACTACTTGGAACACTTTTGACACCTCCGAACGTTACACCGGATGAATCCGAAACTCACCGAAATCCTGTATACAATCGAATTACTCAACTCTTACAGCGTCACAAGACGTGCAAACCCTGCAAAACCTGTGAGCCCTAATGTAGGGGCCAAAATAATTACCTATGGTACCTTATTCTAACTATAGTATAATGGCCCCGAAAACCCTCTTCTAATTCTTAAGGCCCCTACACCCTAAACCCCTTATAGTAGATCCCTTATAGTATCCCTTACAGGAGCCCTTAAAAAGAACCCCCCAAAACCCTCTTCTAATTCTTAACGCCCCTACACCCTAAACCCCTTATAGTAGATCCCTTAAAGGAACCCTTAAAAGGAACCCCCCAAGACCCTCTTCTAATTCTTTAAGGCCCCATATTCAACGAGGCCAGGTCACAGCACGTTCCCCGTGATCGCCTGCTCCCGGATGACCTGCGCCAGCTCCTCCAAAGACCCCAAAAGCGGCTTGGTCGTAGGAACTTCTCATAGGCCCCATAGTAGTTCCTTTTGGGGGTTCATATTTAGAACCCTATAATGTAGTCCCGAAAAGGAACTACTATGGGGCCTATGGGTACTCTATGGAATCTATACGTGCTTTGGAAGAGCTGAAGAGCTTACTAGGTTTTGCCATGCATGCTATAAATTTGCCACGCATGCTATAAACCGGTTTGAAGAAGTGTCTGTCGATTTGGGTGTGCTTGGGGTTTGGGGTTTGGGCCGAGGGTTTGGAATTTGCGGCAAAAACGGAACATGACGAGGATTGTGGATGATCTGTACTGGGATGTCTTATACAGTGATACTGTATGAAGATCATGATTTCTGGCTTCTACTATCAGTGCAGGTTCAAGAGTTTGCTGCTCACACAACTCAGCAGCGAGGGCACTTGGCCCAGATTCAGCGCTTCTCACCGGACCCTCAAAGTCATGCAGGGGCCTTGATAATTAGAATAGGGTTTCGGGGTCCACTATACTATACTTATAATAATAGGGAGCCCCCACAATAGTATAGGTAATCATCAAGGCCGCTATACTACCTTGTCTGCTCCCATGTGTTATAAAGAATCCAACCTTTACAATGGGGAAATGGCTCGTCCAGTCGATAAACACAAAAGAGTCTGCACAGAACGAGCACAAACAAGAGTCGATGGGGTGTTGCCAGCAGCTTAATATGTTCAAACCTTGAGAAATTGAAGGATTCTCTCAGACTCGAAACCCTAAACCCGATAGCTTCGCATCAGTAGCCACACAAAACTTAATGTAGGGGCCTTGATAACAAGAATAGGGTTTTGGGGTATCTTCTACTATAATTACAGTAAGGGACCCCAAAACCCTACTAATTGCTAAGGCCCCATTAGTTTGCCACACGATGACATGCGACGTAGAAGTCCAGGACCTACACCTGGGAGCCCTGCTCTTTATGTCTTATCGCCCAGGGGTTTGTGGTTTAAGGACTTGGGTTTAGGGTTTAGGGTTTAGGTTTTTGGGGTTCAGGTTTAGGTGCTTAGGGTTGAGGGTTATTATCAGGGTTTCGGGTTTAGGGCTTAGGGTTTAGGGTACTGCAGCCCCCGATGAAAGCCCCGGCTTCTGCTCCTTGGGAGCCAGGCTGACTTCAAGAAGCCATCGGATCACCTCCTCCTCCTGCCACTCCTGTGTTTAGGGTTTAGGGTTTAGGGTTTAGGGCAGTAAGGGCTTTAAGACTCCCTGGCCCCTAGCAGCCCGACTCATGTAGGGCCAATGTAGGGGCCTTAATAATCAAAATAAGGCTTTGGGGTATATTCTGCTATACTTATGATAAGGAACCCCCGAAATAGTATTATAGGCTAGACCCTAAACCCTAAACCCTAAACTCTAAACACTAAACCCTAAACCCTAAACTCTAAACCCTAAACCCTAAACCCTAGAGGCTTCTAGATTACTCAACCATTGCAGCCCCGCCCTGCCCTCCATGTTCCGGGTGTAGGACTTACAGGATTTCGCGAAGTTCACCTGGATCGACAAGATGCTCATGTAGGAGCCTTCATAGTTAGAACAGGGTCTCTCTTTTGGGGGTTCTTTTAAAGGGTTCCTTAAAGGGTCTTTGGGGCTTCCTTTAAAGGGTTCCGTAAAGGGTTCTATAAGGGTTGTAGCAGTAGGAAGTAAGTGCAGCATCAGCAGGCAACGGTGTTGCCTGAACTGGCCGTTGCAGCAGCGCTGCTGCAATGCTCGGCCGGAATGCAGCCTGTGCAAGAGACTTCTGAAGCCCAGACCTTGTTTCACATGGACAATGCCCCATCCGATCGTCAAACAATCGGGCGAGGGCTCAAGAACGCAACTCCAGTCTTGAAGCCCAAGCAAGCCTCTGAAGCCCCAAAGCCCTGGTAACCTCTTCGACCAATCGTGGAGCCGCTTTGGAAGCTTGTTGCATTAGGCCGAGGATGAAGGCTTGACTGACCCCACTCTGACGCGACGAATCACAGCGGCATGATAAAGCTTAGAACCAGGCGACCCTAAACCGAGAACCGAAAAGAATCCGCAACACCCGAGCAAATCGAACATCCGTACACACACACACATGCAAACAGACGTATATGTATATACACACACACATACATATCTGTCTCTATCTCTGCCCATCTATATATATATATGTGTATATTTATGTATGTATGTATATATATATATATATGTATGTATGTGTGTATATATATATGCACATGTACATATGCAACTGTGTGTGCGAATGTGTATGTATGTGTATGTGCATGAGAGAGCGAGAGAGAAAGAGTGTGTGTGTGTGTTTATCTGTGTGCGTGTTCCTTTGCTATCACACATGCATGCGCACACATCCATCCATCCGTCCATCCATCCATCCATCCATCCATCCATCCATCCATCCATCCATCCATCCATCCATCCATCCATCCTCCATCCATACATCCATACATCCATAGACATGCTGGCATGCTACTGGAATCCGCAAAAACCATCATCTCAGGAGCATCAACCTCGACCTCTGCTCCATGCGCGTGATCCTCGCCGCGAACAACACCACCGCCACCGCCAACGCCGCCGCCACCACCAGCAGCAGCACCAGCACCACCACCATAGTTGTCGTCACCACCAGCAGCGATATCCACGGATAGAAGAGGATGACGTCGGGGAGGTACCGAAACCCGAAAACCCCAAACCCAAAACTACTCCAGACCTTAAGCCCCTGAACCCCGAGACCCTAAATCCTAAATCTCGCAACCCTAAACTCTGAGCTCCTAAACCGGCAGGCCTGCTTCAGTTCCACGCCTTCCGGCCTGAGGACCCCAAGAATCTAAGACTGCTTGATGACTTCATGAAGCAACTTAACTTGAATCATGTTTAGGATCCCTCTAAGATTCAAGCCAAGGGCTGCACCACGATGTACCTTACGCCATACGCCATGCGAAGGCCGCATCCAAACTCTTAAATACGTAGGGCTCCATGTGTTTGCAAATATATATATATATATATATATATGTCTGTGTGTGCATACAATCTATACTGTATGTATGTATGTATGTATGTATGTATGTATGTATATATATATATATACAGGGCCTATTTTGGGCTTACTTAGACCTTCCCGGAGCTTCGGGTCGAAACCTCCGAGTCGTAGAGCTCAAGGTATGTATGAAAACCTCGTTTCGATCGCCCTCGATCTTGCAATATGATCTGTGTATAGAGTTCGGGGTTTAGTGTTTTATATGAACTTTGTTTAGGGTTTAGGGTTTAGGGTTTATATATGAATTTTGTTTAGGGTTAACTTTGTTGATAGGGTTTTGTATGAAGTTTGGCGACCTCTGCCATGAACAACATGATTAGCAGCCTTTGTCGAACTTTAGACACGACTTATGGGGTGTTATAACGGGCTTTGTTTGGGGCTTGACCAAAGGGGGTTCTATCAAAGGCTTGAAATGGGTGCCCTAGTGATTCCAGTAGGGCTGTTTGGGAGATGGCTCAGCTGAGGTGCTTAAGGTTCAACAGGACTTCCTCCATCTCATCAGACCTCTCTATAACCCAAAACCCTAAACCCTAGGCTCTATAAGAAGAATTGCGGCCGAAGGCATTGGATGTGGGGCCCTTGGAGTTTATCGCTCAGGTTTCTGATGTAGAAGCTTTAAAATTTAGAATAGGGCTTGGGGGGGTACAGTATACTATAACTAAAATAAGGAAGCATCAAAGTAGTATTGGTAATTTTCTAGGCTCCTTATAGTAAGCTTTTCTTTAGATCAACCTACTGCTTTGAGGATCACACCCTGTTGATTTTGCGGGCATAGCCTACAATTTTGTCTGCAACACATGCCTTTGGTTTAGGGTCCACAGTTTTGAGGTCTAGGCCACGGTCTAAAGCGTTTCTTCGAAACCTCATGGGGGGGCCTTCTTATAGACTCCAATAGGCGCCCTTAAACTCAACTTATAGTTCTTTTGGAACCCACCTGCTCCGCGAGGGACACTCCTCAACAACCCGAGCCGGAACCTTAAATACCCTGGAGAAGTCTTCCCGGGGGCAAAACTTGTCAAGAGACCCAAGCTGCCACTAACGAAAGTTCAAAAGATAGGACTGTAAAGCAAACGCTGCGCTTTGCTGATGATGGTGTCTCAAGACAACTCATATAAAGGCATGAAAGATCAAGGGCAGCATGCCCTTGCAGCGTAATTGTTTCGTTACACGCTACAATCTCTTGAAACGAACCCCTTTCATCGCGATTGACACTCATGCAGACAGTGTATGACCGTAGAAACCTAAACCGTCAACCCCTAAACCCTACACCCTATACACCCTAAACCCTAAGCCCCTAAAGCCCTAAACCTCTAAAACCCAAACCCTAAACCCTAAACCATCCTAAACCCAAAACCCTAAANNCCCTAAACCCTTAACCCTTAAAACCCGAAACCCTATAAATCCATAAACGAACCCAAGGAGTCTCAAGCTCGACTTCCGAAACCCTCAGCCCGAGCTCTGGGATCCGAACTTCCTGGCCGAGGGCACCGAGCTCGATCGCGTGGCCACCAGGCAGCTGGCCCAGTTCCCAGAGGGCCCCAAAGAAAGGGGGGGGGGGGGGGGGGTNNCTAAATTGGGGGTTTAGGGTTTAGGGTTTAGGCTTTAGGGTTTAGGGTTTAGGATTTAGGGTTTAGAATTTAGGGTTTAGGGTTGAGGAATCCTTGATAAGGGCGTTATACGTGTTGAGGGAACTTTGTTTCGGTATTATAAAGGTTCAAAGGGTTAAATGAGCTTTCTTACATGTCATCTAACTGTGAAGAAGCCTTCGTCGGTTTGAGAGTAGGATTTTTAGCGGAATCAGGCAATTGCCATCAATGTTATTTCTTTGGGTTGTTTCAAGAAAAATGCAGTAGAATCAACCCCAAAACCAGATTGTCTTTAAAGAGAAGGGTGTCCGGTGTGAAGGGTGCTGGGCTTGAGCTTTCTGAGGTGTCCTGTCAATGCGGGCCCACCGTTCTTCATACGCTTTAGCCCAAGGCATCAGGATCAACCTGGAGGGATGGTGGCTTTCGCGGGGTAGGGCTTCGGTCTGGAAGGTTCGCATAAACACGGCTCCAGGCAGTTGGTGCGCTAGACCGAAGTACCTATAAAAGCTCACGAAAGGGAAAACCCAAAAGCACTCCTTTCGCCAGAACCACCCTCACGGCCCTTTCACTTCCTCCATAAGTTAGAGTTTGCCCAAACACCCCTGAACCCCAAATCAAATTATCAACCCTTCGACCCTAAGCACCACCTCTCCTAGTTATACCCCGAAATCCTAAAAAAAAATACCACGAATCGCCTAAAACGCAGGAGGTCTTAGGGCAGGGCCTGCCCAGCCCCGCAGTCGGATATGGCGTCAGCTGCACCGGCGCCCCGACGCGAGGACCTCGGGGCCTGACGTAGGGATACAATCTGTAAGGTCGGGCCATACTAATTAGAAAAAGGTTTTTGGGGCTCCTTTTAAGGGTTCCTTGAAGGGATACTATAAGGGATCTAGTATAAGGGGTTTAGGGTGTAGGGGCCTTAATAATTAGAATAGGGTTTGGGGGGGTATCTTATACTATAATCATACTAAGGAACCCCCAAAATCCTGTTCTAATTATTACGGTCCCTATATTACTAATGTTCTCGTTGCTGGCCTTACACGTATATTCCCATTGCTGAGTCTGTCTAAGGGCTTCAGGTATTCCAAGGGCTTCAGGGTCAGGGGATTCAAGTATATGAGGGAGGTTTAGGACTCAGCGGAGCGATGGCGGTAATATAGGGGCAGAAATAATTAGAATAGGGTTTTGGGGCCCATTGTGCTATAACTATAATAAGGAGCCCCCCCCCAAAAAAATAGTATAGGTAGCTATTCAGGCCCCTATGGCATGACCATAGGCCCCATAGTAGTTCATTTTTGGGATTACCTTATAGGATTCCAAATATGAACCCCCAAAAGGAACTACTATGGTGCCCATGGGTAGTGAGATATCTTAGGCCAGGGCAGGAAGGGCATCTGGGGGAGATCGTCAGAGTGCCGGCTGCTACCCGCGGCGTAGGGCACGATGGCCCCAAGGAATCTTGTGAATCGTCCTGCTCTTCCTTTGGGTTAGGGTTTAGGGTTTAAGGTTTAGGGTTTAGGGTTTAGGGCTTAAGGTTTAGGGTTTAGGGTTTAGGGCTCCTCCTTGTCATGAACCCTAAGCTTTAACCCTGAAGCTTGAAGATCATCCGGACAAGGCAGCAGATCACTGTCGCCGTCTTGGCTTGACAAGTCCCTAAGCCCTAAACCCTAAACCCTAAACCCTAAACCCAAAACCCAAAACCCAAAACCCTAAACCCTAGACCCTAAACCTCAAACCTGGAGCAGGGGAGAAGAAGACCTCCCACTGCTGACCGAGGCACTCAATCTGTCGGCAGCTGCCCTGGTACCTTTAGCTGATCTTCTAAATAAGTAGTATAGATAGCTGTTGCTACCTCACATATCTATCTACCTATCTATCTATCTATCTGTCTATCTATCTATATGTATAAGTACATATGATTTAATTGAACCTCCAGCTATGTGAGGTCTTGAAATCTGAAAGCCACGGCTCAACACTGAATCCTTAGCTCGGGGGCCGTCGTAGTGCACATTGCCTTCCTACTCTAGTTCCTGTACAACTCTTCCTGAAGCCTTTTCTAGGTCAAAGCAGCAGTCCTTGCACAGACGCGTGTCGTATCAGCAACATGAATAGGGTTGATTGAGGACTCAGACCCACACCCATTCCAGTGAGCCTAAACCCTAAAACCAACACACTTTCATGAGTATGCCCACGCATCAGAAGTCTTGAAGCAATAGAGGATCCCTGAAGCCTTCCCTGAGACATCGCGCAGACCCTATTATTGAAACAACGGGCTGCTCGGTCTCCGACAGCCCCGTGCGAAGCAGTGGGGGCGGCAGAATCGTTGTCTCAGTCACGGTGCATGGGCTTTTAGGGTTTGGGGCTTAGGGTAGTAGGCGCCTAACCCGAAACCCTAACCCCCAAATCAAAACCCTAAACCCTAAACCCAAACCCAATCCTACACCCTAAACCCAAACCCCTGAATCAAAACCCTAAATCCTGACACCGAAACCGGAGGAGGGAGGTGTCCGACGGACAAAAAAGCAGAGTTTTGCGAGTTTAAGCGACTCCGAGAACTCCTATCTGTGGACTAATTAGACCTCAGAGGAAAGGGTCTTTCTGGGAATTTAGGTAAGGGTTTAGGGGTTATAAGCTTAGGTAAGTTTTGGGTGTTGTAAATTAGGGTCTAGGGATATTCAGGGCTTAGCGTTCAGGGTACGTATACCTGAACCGAAAGAAACTTACCTCCTTGAAAGGTGTGAGTACATAAGAAAAGCATGATAAGGACCCCTCTGGCAGGTAAGGCATCTAGCCGTTTAGGGTTTGGAGGTAGCAATACAGCATTGGGACACCTCTGAATGTTTAGGTAATATAAGCGCCTGCATACATAGAATAGCGTGTTGGGGTAGACTTAGTATGATCGATATGCTGTACGGGGCGAAAGCAAGGGCAAGGATCCCTCGTTTTTCACAGGTTCGCACCACTGTCCTCATATGTTCGATGCCCCTCTCTCTCTCTCTCTATATATATATATAATATTTTTGTTTATACCGACATTTTTCTACAGATACAGATGCAGCGAAATACATGCATACAGCGGTTCAACCCCTCGAACGCAGCCCCGTTCGTGTCTGTAAGACTTCCGTGGAAGGTACAAGGCAGCCCTAACAAACCGGAGAAGACAAATGCATGGACCCAACAGTGAGGTGCCAAACAACCTGGCAACGATCAAGCCTGATCTAACCCAAGACAAATAAAAAACTAAATTGCAACGTAATCTCTACCCGGTTTGCGGAGGAGTCAAGCACCAAACAATGAGGTTCCCCGTCAGTCCAGGTTGAAAGACTGAACCCAACTCTCGAGTCGGTTAATATATGGGTCTCAGAAGTTGGAGTAGGGTTTTTTGAATATTTCATGATTACTATGGTCCTAAAAGGGAACCCAAAATTCAGGTGTCTAGTTTACCACCTGAATTCCTGGGTCGCTCTTTAAGAGGCTCGCGCTTTTGGTGGGATTAGGTTGAGGGTCTTGATTTTGTGATCTTGTGTTAAGTGGGTTCAGGGTTAAGAGGTCCTTCGTCTCAGGCCTAGGATGGTGCAGAGTAGGTGGCTCAGCCAATAACTCGCAAAAAACGATACTCCTCCAGCTCAAGGAATTCTGGGCCCGCGGACGACATGGCAGCCAGCTGCTGCCGGAAGGGCTCCTGTTTAGGGTTTAGGGTTTAGGGTTTTCGAGATTCTGGGGTTTGAGGCTCGGGATTTAAGAGTCTTCAGGGCTGAGACAGACTGGGAGTTCAAGATTCAGAAATTTAAGGTGTCGGTTCTTGTTGGTCAGGGCTTGTGGGTTCTGAGCACAGAGAAACCAGAAACCCTAAACCCGACACCCTGAGCTTAAACCGCAAAGAGGTCTGCGATTCAGCGTTTTTTAGCTTTGTTTTTTGCAGGCAGGAGGGTTCAGGATCACCCAGTCGGGAAAGCCAAGTTCAATACGGGAGTTTCCGAAAGCAAGGGCTGCCTTTACTTCGGGGACTTTACAATAAGGATCTTACGATTTAGGGTACAATACTAGGGTCCCCTATTTTCGGAATCCGCCATATGAAAACTAGACAAGGTCTTGTAGGGCTTATGCAGAAGCTGCATTTATGCTATGATGAAACTGGAAACCGTCAGGTATAAGATAACTAGACTGGGCTTGTAGGAGGCTCTGCACTACAAGCGAATTATAAGGGAATGTTACTCCAAATTATTCGGACCACTCCTTTGCCTGCTGCCGGTCTGGATGAAACAACAAGGCTGCGGAGAACACTTTGCAGGAAGTACCGCTGAACCCCAAGCGTGAAGGCTTTACAAGCCTTATGGAACTGTATATAACCCTACTTATGCTGAAGCTTGGCGGCTAAGTAAGTGCCCTGATGCTTGAAGAGCTGATGTCAGGTGAGGATTACAGGCTCGGCGTCGAGATGCCGCCTTAAAGAGTGAGCAGGGTGGACACGCGCATATTCCGATATTGCTCCTAAACCTAGTCGTTCTATCCCCACGACCGAGGAAATATTGCTAGAAGCTCGCAGGGAGAGCGCTGCTCTAAACTTCCAGGTGCCTATCTTTATAGTAGCTGCTACTCAGCCGCCGATGCTAAGCACATACACACACTAACTAAGGCCTGAATGCCAAACATGAACCCCGCTTGTTACAATGGATACCAAGCAAACTCCGAAAGACACAGATGTACATATATATATATATATATGACCGTCTATGTATGTATGTATGTATGTATGTATGTATGTATGTATGTATGTATGTGTGCATGTATGTATGTATCTATGTATGTATGTATGTATGTATGTATGTATGTATGTGTGTATGTATGTATGTATGTATGTATGTATGTATGTATGTATGTAGGTA
Organism: Symbiodinium sp. CCMP2456; assembly: GCA_905221635.1. Taxonomy (NCBI): domain Eukaryota; class Dinophyceae; order Suessiales; family Symbiodiniaceae; genus Symbiodinium; species Symbiodinium sp. CCMP2456. The sequence continues at coordinate 20,026 of CAJNDV010035396.1, forward strand.
TGTAGGTATGTTTGTATGTGTGTATGTACGTATGTACATATGTATGTGCGTAAGTATGCATGTATGTATGTATGTATGTATGTAGGTAGGTAGGTAGGTAGGTAGGTAGGTAGGTAGGTAGGTAGGTAGGTAGGTATGCGTATGTATATATATATATATGTGTATGTATATGTGTGCATGTATGTATGTATATATATATATATGTGTGTGTGTGTGTGTATGTGCATGTGTATGTGTGTAAACATAGACAGATTAATAAAGAAGTGAATCTATATATATATGCACATACCGACGTACATATACATACACCCCTAAAACCTACACCCACTCGCATCTTTTTGCATGCAGCTGCAGGCCTCGCCAGAGCTGTACGACAGACCGGTTGCAGGGCGTAGGGCTCAGACTCCAAATAGGCAACGTTTCGGGGTGTATGGGCTTCGTGTTTAGAGGTTGGAGTCGGGGTTCAGAGAAAATAATGGGTGGACCCACTCTGTCCGTGGGAAATGTTCAGGGTTTTGGTTTGCGCTTCTGGTAAGCCCATAAGCCCGAACAGGGATTGCACGGGTGGTAATACGAGCTTGAGTGGCGTATAAGTAGAGGGTCGAAAAGGATTTATCTCATGGGGATGTGGTTCACAGTTTATGAATTCGCTGTTAGGATCATGGATTTTGAGTCATTCTCGGGGAAATGCAGGAAGTTGGCTGAGTCTTCCAGTTAAGCGTGTACTATCGAGGTCTGAATATTCGGAAACTCCCTCTATAAGTCAACACACGAAAATACGTAAGCCCTATACCCTAAACCCTAAACCCTAAACCCTAAACCCTAAGCATCCTTTAGAACTTGCATCATGAAGTCGGCTTCGCCTTCACGGAAACCCCCATATCTGATTGTTACCTCAACTCGGGTACTGCACTCGGTTTAGGGTTTAGGGTTTAGGGTTTAGGGTTTAGGGTTTAGGGTTTAGGGTTTAGGGTTTAGGACTTCCTAAGTCTCTCAACCTCTGAGTAGGGATTGTAATTGGAGTGGTTAGCCCTAGTAATGTAGCGGCCCTAATAACTAGAATAGGGTTTTGGGGCCCATTGTACTATAACTATAAAACGGAACCCCCCCAAAGATACTATAGGTAATTCTTTAGGCCCCTACATGGGTAGTTCTCTAAAGTAGGGTCGCTTTTTAGGTCACCAATACAGTACGGCACCCTTATAAAAAGGACGCCCAAAAGGGACCCTAACTTAGAGAACTACCCACATTAACAGCAAGCAACGCCGGCATTCCTAAGCCCCAAACCGGAGGCTTTTCCCGGCAGCCAATGCTGAATTCACGCAGGGCCGCACAGGTTGAAGGCATGCGGGCAGGGCAAAAGTAGGAGCAAAGACGTTAAAGAGGCATGGCTACAATCTTGGCTTAGCAGGGTTTGCTGAGGCTTTTTGCGGATTTGTTGTTGTGTTGTGAAGTTTACACTTTTAATTATTGGAAGCTTCGGCAAGTATGTGTTGTTTCACTTGGAGGTGTACATGGCATGGCCTCCGTTGTGGATGTTGAAGGTTTTCGCTTTCGGGATGAAGGCTCTGGCGTTGTTTCGGTTCAGGGTTTGGGGTTCAGGGTTTAGGGTTTCGGGTTTAGGGTTTAGGCCCTAAACTCCCAAACCCCAAACCCTGGGCTTTCGTTTGAGGGTTTTTGAGTGCAATGGAAGCAGGGTTTCGTTTCAGGTATCATAGCGTCGCTTGCACCCTAGTATCATTTAATGTAGGGGCCTCAATATTTAGAACCGGATTCTTGGGGACTCTTTAGTATGATACACCCCAAACCCCACTCTAATTATTACGGCCCCTATGATACTCTCCCGAAGGCGTGCCTGCATATCTACTATCCTATAAACAAATTCCTAGTTTAGTAAGGTCCATTACCCAGGCTCCTGGTGCATGTGCAGCCCAGAAAACAGGGTCGCGACTAAAGGACTCTCCTGACGTCTATATCTGTGGAGCCAGATGTCAAGATTAAGGTGCCCTGAAGTCGAAGTACCCAAATAGGACGAGGTTGTGACACCGGAGCCCATTCAGAGTACCACAGTGGAGTACTTAGGCCATGCCTAAACCCTAAACCCTAAACCCTAAACCCTAAACCCTAAACCCTAAACCGTAATTAGCGGTATGGGGATTCGGGCAAACTGAGTTTTCTCCTCGGCCCCTTGGTGCCGGCATGAAAGATCAGACTAGGGTTCGGGGGATTTTTGTTATTCCTTTAGGGTTTAGATAGGGTTTAGGGTTTAGGGTTTAGGGTTTAGGGTGTAGGGTTTAGGGTTTAGGGTTTAGGCTGATACCTAAGCGAATGCTTTGGCTGCACCCCCGTCGCAGCTAAACCTCCAACTCACATTGGCGGCCCATGCTGCCAAGAGATCTTTTACAGATCGGGGGCGAGTGAGGAGGTGCGAAGGAGAGTGCGAGCAGATACGAGCAGCGTAAGTGCTTGCTCAAGGCACACTTTACAGAACCGATAAACGTTAAATTCTTGAGTTTTACGCCGTCAGTCACACACGCATAAACGGGTTCTTGAAAGTGATTTCAAGTACATTGGATCGTCGAAGGATGTTGCACTGTGGCACGTATGGCCGAAAGAAAGTCTTACTGTTGATGAGATAAATCCTGCATTACCTTAAGGACCCTAAGCTATGGGAATTATGGTATATTCCTTATTATGGATCATGCAGGATTCATATCATCAACCGTCGTGGTGACAGGTCACCGTCTCCCGTCCTTCCAACAAATGTTCCAAGAAAGGTCTGCAGGTTTGGGATTTCGGTTTAGGGTGTAGGGTTCAGGGTCTTTAAACTTTATGTAAGGGTTTGAGTCGCTCGGTTGGGTTTGTTCGGGCATTCGGAGAGGGTGTGGGTTGGGGCTGAAGGTTTAGAGTTGGTTTCGGGGGGAGACCTCCAGGTTCAGGGACTTAGTAAGCAGGGTTTTAAGTACCTCAAAGAAGTAGATACCAGTATATGGGTAGTTCTCTAAATTAGGGTCCCTTTTAGGGTCCTTTTCATAAGGGTGCCGTACTATATCGGGGACCTGAACAGGGACCCTAATTTAGAGAACTACCCATATGTAGTTGCCTTACCTCTAGCCTGACTTATTACTGACGGAGTCCCGGATCTTCGAAGTACCCAAGCTGCAAAACCCTGTTTAGCTTTCCTTTCTTTGCTGATGTTGAGGGTTCTGCCACCTGAGGCTTTACGTATGGGTTGAGGCTCTCGGGCTGAGGTAGGATTAAGGGGTTCAGGGTTTAGGGTTTAGGGTTTAGGGTTCAGGGGGGTTTGGGCGGGGGTGGTGGGGAACCCTTGCTTTCCGGGGGATAGGGTTTTGGAGTCATGCTGAAGCAATGAGGAAGCCCCAAAAAGGGAGAGTGTACGTAACGCTTCAGGCTCCTATAGATGAGCCCGACTCAGATGGTGGTGCAGGGTAAACAGGGAACCCAATTATAGCACCCTAAATAATAGGATCCTTATTATAAGGACCCCAAAATAAGGAACCGCTTCTTGTCGGAAACTCCCTTATCGAGAATGGCCTCCAATTCGGCGAAGAGGGCATCCTCACTCGCCCAGGGCACCACGGCATCCCACGCAATGAAGCTACTTCAGGATCCTTACGCAACAAAGCAGGGGGGGATATGTTACTTGTAAATCTGGCTTCTTTGAACCAAGGAATACTGCTTTACTGCCTTATTGTGTGACAGTATATAGCATGATCTAGACCCTACACCTTTGGTGCCTCAGGCCTGTAGCCCATGAGCACGCCTCTCAGACGGAAGTAGCCCTGGAAGCATCCGCGAACCATCTCCAGACGAAACCAGCGGGCTGGCAAGCTGCCGTGGACCTCTTTTAAAGGGTTTAGGGTTTAGGGCTCAGCGATGAAGGTTTAAGGTTTAACTTTCGCCAGAAGCCTGCAAACATGGGTCCCATGAGAAATATGCCATGTAAGCACTTCCAGAGACCGGGCTTCCCGTTGATGGATGATATGTTGATGATCCTGGGTAGGACATGTTGATCGTAGCAAGTGACATGCAGATGCGTAGAACCGTACATATATACTCCCATGCATGCATTCATGCACACATGCGTACATGCACGCATACATAAAGGCGTACATAGGTACGTACGCATACATACATATATGTGCGTGCGTGTCTGTGTGTGTGTGCGCGCGCCAGCTGTATGAGTGTACCATTGCCCGCCTGTGGCATGCGTATTGCTTATCGTTGTCGGTGTTGTTGTCCATGCCGCCTGCTGTAATCCTGTGCATGGCTGTTCACTCAACCACACGAAGCACTTGCCGCTTGAGAATCACACTTCGTAAAGAAACATCATCAAGAACGCACTGCCCACGGCCGTCTCAGCCCTTAAAGTACCGGAATTTCAATTTTAGCTTAAAGCATGAGGCCCGGAACCCCTCAAGAATCAGCGTAGTGAACAACAGCAACTTTCATCTAAAGTCAGAAGAGGCCTTCTCAGAACACACCCCTGAACCCCGGCACCCCAGCAGCCGGATGTTTGAAACCCCACATTGTGAAATGGCCTTCGACATCAAAACCGAATAGCCTAAACAACCCTATTGCTGGACCCTATATAAGCAACAAGAGGGCCGCTTAGCACTTAAACCCTAAACTCCCTAATAAAGCTTAATCTCACTCAGCACGAAACAATCCCTGCATGAAGCCCTTCAGCCCCGAATTAGACCGAGAAACCCGAAACAACTCCCCAAGCCAAAGCAAGCACTCTACAGCAAACTCCAGACAGTTGGAACATGGTTCAAGGATGAATGCTTCAGCTTACGGGTGTGAGGATAACGTAAGGATCTCAAGAATTGCCTACATTATTTTGGGGGCTCCTTATAATTATACGATTCAGGACCCCACAAACCCTATTCGAATTTTTCAGGCCCCTACATTAATGATGGTCCAACCTTCCGAGTTCTACCTTAGACCCTGGAGCCCGAAAGCCCCAGTAAAATAGGGGCCTTAATGATTAGAATAGGGTCTTGGGGCCCATTATACTATAATTATAACAAGGACCCCCCCCCCTCAAAAAAAAAAGTATAGGTAATTATGAAGGCCCCCATCTTACATAGACCATCGCATGCAGGCAGCAGCCCATTTCGGTTTGAGAGGCGGTACGTAAGATTTATGTTTGGCCTATGCAAGATGCATGAGTCTTGCGACCTCTATAAGTACTGAAGATGCGCAAAGCCTCAACTCCATAAGAATAATCTGAGGCCGTAATAATTTGAACAGAGTGTTGGGGTATGTTATACTCTAGATAATTAATTTAGTTTAGGCCCCTATCCCTAAACCCTAGCCCCTAAACACGAAACCCTAAACCTATTAAGGCGAGTCACCGGGAAGTACTCTTCGCGGGTGCGCAGAGTGTCCTTGTCAGCCTGGGCAGCCTGACAAGGAATTCGTATCCCTCCGGGCTTCGAGGCCTTGTCCAAGAGCGTCCAGAAAAACACTACTAGTATGCAATTAATAAAGGGGCCCTATAATTAGAGTAGGGTTTGGGGGCCCATTATACTATAATTATAATACACGCTTTCGGGCCTCTGCCGAAGTATAGGCCCTAAGGGTCCAAGTACCTAATACTCATATACTCTCCCAAATATTAACCTGGATAACTACTATCCGCAACAAACGTACCTTACTATTGGGTCCTTTGGACCCTTCAGGAGAGTTACATAACAATCATTGCAAATCGCTGTTTGACAACCCCGATGCCGATGCCCTGAAGCCCAAGACCCGCCTTGATCCACTGAATGCCATCGGGCGAGTAGCTGAGGCGAACCTCCACCTCTTTATCGGGTCATTGGGTGTAGGGATTAGGGTTTAACGTTTGGGTTTTAGGGTTTATGGTTTAGGGTTTTGGGTGTAAGGTTTAGGGACCAGGATGGATTAGGTATAACCTGCTACCCTCTATCCAGGATGCCAATGTGCACTTAAGGAGTCCTTGGGGGGAGGGGGGGCGGTTCTCGGCTCAGACGTACCTTGAATCGCTTACACACAAACACGCGCACACACACACACACACTCTCTCTCTCTCTCTCTCTCTCTCTCTCTCTCGCACCCTGTGCCATAGACGCATACAGACAGGAAGCTGCATATGGTTGAGTGTATGAACGGAAGGGTACCGAAAACGCAAAAC
>CAJNDV010035396.1:41527-54614 GCA_905221635.1 Symbiodinium sp. CCMP2456
TATATATATACACACACATACGCACATACACATGTGTATATATATTTATATACATACATACGTACATATATATATATGTAGATAGATGCCATACCAGCACCGCAAACAAGAACTTCCCGGTCGATCGTTGCAAGCGAAGTTGCCATCGGATCGACCCTCCTGCGACAGCGCTTTCGAGAGGAACATATATAAATGTATATATATTTTGTTTTTTTTGATGGTTCTGTGTGAGATGTTCATAGTATAGTGTCGTTACTGTTTAGATTAGGGTTTGGGGGTAGATTACAGTATAACCACGAAAAGAAACCCTGAGGAATAGTACTGCTCATCATTCCGACCCCGATGCTCATGCACTCAAGGGTGCAGTGAGTCGGATGACTGGTTCCTTCACCGGTGTCATCGAGACTTGAAGCTTTTGTGTCGGGAGATTTGGGGGTTACTTAGGGCAGCTTAGCCAAGCAAGTAGGATTTAAAGTGACGTAACTGTTGTAACTACAGGTATGCTTACTTGTCTAAGGTACTTGTAGCCGTAAAGTAGAAGCCTAAATAATTGCCAATATTGTTCTTATTACCTTGCTATAATTGTAGTTATAATTGTAGTATGATGGGGCCCAAAACCCTACTCTGATTATTAAGGCCCCTATATTGCTTCCCAAGTACCCCTGCATCTTTGCTGGCTTCTGAGGTCAGGGACGGAGAACCGCCGGATGTAAAGGCACTGTTAAGGGACAGAGCTGCACTAACCCTAAACCCTAAACCCTAAACCCTAAACTTAGGGCTTAGGGTTTAGGGGCCTTCATGATTTGAACAGGACTTTGGGGTTCCTATTAAGGGCTCCTTTAAGGGATACTATAAGGGCTACTATAAGGGTTTAGGGTTTAGGGGCCGTCATAATTAGAATAAGGTTTTGGGGTCTGTTATACTAGAATTATAGGAAGGAACCCCCAAAACCCTATTCTAATTATTAAGGCCCCGATATGATCGATTTGGTGCTGAACCTTCTGGCCACACCCAGCGCTCCAAACACGAACTTTGTAGCCAAGCCCAGCACTCCAAACGCTGAGCCAACATGAAAAAGGCAAACCTTGCTGGGATGTAACCCTAAACCCCAAAAAGCTAAATCCCTCAACCCTATAAACCCTAAACCCCTAAACCCTATAAACCCTAAACCCCTAAACCCTATGAACCCTAAACCCTAAACCCCATAAACCCTATAAAAACCTAAACCCTATAGACCCTATAAACCCTATAAAAGATAAGCCCTAAACCTTCCAACCTTTAGGGTTTATGGGGAGTGCTTCCAGAAGCGAGCTGGGGGGACACGCAACATCACGAGGAACGAGGGTTTAGGAGTTTAGGGGTTTAGGGTTTAGGGTTTAGGGGTTTAGGGCTTTAGGGTTTTAGGGTTTGGGGGTTTAGAGCTTAATTCGGGTTTAGGGGTCTAGGGGCTTGGGATTTAATTAAGCTTTAGGGTTTAGGGGTTTAGGGTAAAGGTTAGGGCTCAGGGCTTTTAAGGTGTAAGGATACATGGCTTAAGGCTCCTAGCCTTTAGGCAGCGGGGGTTTACGTTGCGGGGGTTGAAGTGGACGGGGCTCCAAGGTTTGGGTTTTAGGGTTTAGGGTTTAGGGTTTAGGGTTTGGGGTTTAGGGTTTAGGGTTTAGGGTTGAGGGTTTAGGAATTAGGGTTTAGGGTTCAATCGGAAGCCCTCAACCTTGAGATGCTTAAAAGATTTCAAACTAGTGGGTTATTTGTTCCCAAACCCTGAACCCTAAACCCCGAACCCTAAACCCCTAAACCCCTAAACCCTAAACCCTAAACCCTGAAAATAGCAGGTTTTGGTGATTTCCCAAGTAGGTTTGAGGGTCTCTTCCTCGACATGTTGCACTGTGGGGCACTGATGTATTCCAACGTAGTGAAGCAGATAATGTGCATTACCTTCTGGTATAGTACGGTACAGTATACTATGGTATATCATGGAGCCTCTCATGGGGCCCAAGTTTTGGAACCAGCGCTTGCTCGGGGCTTTGAGGGGCTTTAAACTGGGTCACCCCTCAACCCTAAACCCCTAATAGGGTACCCTAATACAATACCCTAAATAGTAGGATCCTTATTATAAGGACCCCCCCAAAATAAGGTGCCCTTATGTTCGGAAGCTTGGGGGATTTCAGCGCTTGGGGCTCGTCGCATAGGATGTTACATCCGAAGTCCCAGAACTCCGAACCTGGTGGCTTAGGGCTGCCAAAGCTAGACCTATACGGCGCTCTGACAATTACTGTAATGTAGGGGCCTTCATAATTAGAACGGGGTTTTTGGGGCCCGTTATTTCTATTATCATTATGATAAGGAAGCACAAAAATAGTATTGGTAATTATTTACGCCCTATGTTATGGGCTCCTCTCTAAATTAGGGTCCCTCCTAGGGTCCTTCTTCTACGAGTGCCCTACTATTTGGCTCAATGAAGCCTCATGCCGGAGATCCCATGTGTCTAACACAGAGAGCCGTCCCTTCCGTCCTCCTTCTTCTTCTTGGCCTGCATCGGGTGCCAGTTCATCTAAGCCCTTAATTATTTCATGAGTTCGGGGGGGACATTGGAATAGAATCATGTGGGTGGCTCTCTAAGTTAGGGTCCCTCTTAAGGTCCTTCTTATAAAGGTGGCGTACTATTTGCCCCATATTCGGGAGCCATAAGGAATGGCATCGGCATCGTTACTCAGGCCCCATCTAAACCCTAAACCCTAAACCCTAAACCCTAAACCCTAAACCCTAAACCCTAAACCCTAAACCCAATCTTTACGTTCCCTCAAGCCTGGCCCTGCTGGGTCTCTGCCAACACAATGAAGACCGCAATGTAGGGGCCAAAATAATTATTAGGGTTTAGGGTTTAGGGTTTAGGGTTTAGGGTTTAGGGTTTAGGGAATTAGACTAGGGCTTTTGGGGTACATGAAACTCAAAATAGAATCAGAACCTCCTAAAGTAATGTAGGGAATTTTTTTAAGGCCCCTATATTCGGTTGCTTGCTTGCTTAGGAAGGGCGCAGCTCTGACGCCAAGTCTTTGTTGTCGCAGGGGTTTCCTTTCCCTGACACCGGAGAACCCTCAACCCTAAACCCTAAACCCTATATACCCTAAACCCTAGACCCTGAACCCTACCCGGAATACCTTGAATCACTGAACCTAGAGCTGGTGCAGCCCTCAGATCATTTACAACGCCCCGAAAGCTCAAAACCCTGCAGCCGCAAGATCCTACGCATCTCCAAACCCACGCGCCCCGTAGATAAGAAGCTTTTTTCTCCAACCCTGGATAGAAATAGCTGTAGGTTTAGGGACTGGGGCTTCTGTGGGTAGGATAGAAATAGTTGTAGGTTGGCTTTTGGGTTTGCGATGGCTAGGTACCTAGACCTGTGGGCTAGAGTCTAAACCCTAAACCCTAAATAGCAACCCTAAACCCTAAATAGTATCCCTAAACCCTAACCCTAAGCCCTAAACCCCTAAACCCTAAACCCTAAACCCTAAACCCTAAACCCTAAACCCTAAACCCTAAACCCACAACCCCGAAACCCTAAACCCTAAATAGCAAACGCAGGAACCTCCGCGGGCTTCTTTTTCTTCTTCGGCTTCTCTTCCTCGGCGGCCTCGTTGTCCAAGGCCCCGCTTAGGGGGGTTTAGGATTTCTAGGGGGCTTAGGGTTTCAGGGATTTTGGGGGTTTAGGGCTTAAAGTTGGGGATTTTAGGGTTTAGGGCTTAGGGTTTGATTGGGGTTTAGGGTTTGAAGTTGGGGATTTTGGGGTTTAGGGTTTCAGGGATTTTGGGGTTTAGGGTTCAGGGTTGGGTTCGGGATTTTAGGGTTTAGGGTTGGGTTAGGGACTTTAGGGTTTAGGGCTTAGGGTTGGGTTTAGGGCTTCAGGGTTTTTAGGGTTTAGGGTTTAGGGTAGGGTTTAGGGCTTTAGGGATTTAAGGGTTTAACAATACGATGATTAATGAGAACTCGGAAAGGGAAAATCAGCGCAATATATCGTCATGCTGGACAGAACAGTAGTAGTAGTAGTAGTAGTAGTAGTAGTAGTAGTAGTAATAGTAGTAGTAGTCGTAGTAGTAAAAGTAGTAGTAGTAGTAGTAGTAGTAGTAGTAAGTCAATCTCGATTCTAGCCCTTTCAAAAAAAACAAACTGACTCACTGTTCAATCTTTGGGCTTCTTCAACAATCTAGGGGCCTTTATACTTAGAATAAGGCCTTGGGGGCTCCTTATTATATTTATAGTATAATATAACCCCAAACCGAAGCCCTGAGTCGCGGCAACTCCAGAGGTGTAGACCTGCTGACCCCTGAGTCCTCGAGCCCCGAAGGCCCTCAAACCCCAAAAGGATGGAACTTTAAATGCCCTAAACCCTAAACCCTAAACCCTAAACCCTAAACCCTAAACCCTAAACCCTAATAATGTAGGGGCCTTCTTCTTCTTCTGGACTCTTGAGTCAAGGGCCGTGTGTTACGGCACTGCATGACGCGTCCCAAAATTGCATGCCTAAATTCTGGAGGTGAGACGTTGGGCGCTGTTCCCAAAATCGGCGGGATGCAACCCTCGGGCCTTCGGTGCTCCGTTGTCCTATGTGATCGGTAATCCAGATGACGTGTGCAGGAGCTGGCTCAAATCCACGGGACAAACTGGTCAGAGGGTCATCTTCCGAAACGGGGGTAGCGCGGCGGTCCGCGGCCGTAGGCATCCGTGGCCCGAAGGCTTGCGGTACTCGCGTGGGGCGGGAGCCCTCGAACAGCTTCCACTGACCTCGCCGCACTGCATCTCCGCGCTGCCGATCGGGGCGCTCCAAGTCCAAGATCTGTGCATATGTGAGAGGAGCATGCAGGTAGAGGCAGCGTCGCAGGCAAGAAGTCGAGTGCTTGAGGTGGTGTTGTGCCTGTTTAACACCTGGGAAGACTTTCAGGCATGCTGAACAGGTATTGCTCAGCGTGTAGTGCCGGATAGGGGAGAAGACCTGATGAGTGCGCGCTAGATGCGCATGTAGATGCTTCCGCAGGGGAAATGTCGCACTACATAGATAGCAGGGGAACTGATCGCCGTCTGGGAAGACGGGGGAAGGCTTGGCGGAGGCAGCTCCAAGTCGACGCTCGTTATTCCATCGCTCCAGGTCTTCAAAGAAGGACTTCTCAGCTGCCTTGACTTGACGTGGCCACCACGTGAGGTCTGAATCATAAGAGTCCAGGAGGGAGGCGACGGGGTCTGCCGCACGGAGAACATCTTTAACGGTGGGCACGAACATTGCGACGTGCTCTATGTCGGCTCGGACCTGGTCGAGCCAGGAGGACCCCCGGTGGAGAGACCAGTGGTCCCAAAGGAGGGCCAGGAGTTGGCGCGGTCCATGTTGATAGAGCCGTCTAAGAAACCCGGCTCTGGCTTTGGCAAGAGCAAGCGGAGGGGAGAGAGCCCTGGCTTCCAATAGAACTCGAAAACTGTGGACTTGTTCCGCAGCTGACCGACGGTGGAAGAGCGCTCTCCACAGCGCCATATAGTGCTGCTCCCATATGCGGAGCTGGTAGGCTGCGGTCAGTAGGAGTGCAGAAGCCGAGTGGGCAAATTTGGAAACCACCAAAGAGCGCAACAAGTAGGCACGAAGCCTAACAGGTATTTCTCTCGTGCCGAAGAGCTTCCGTCGAAGTGGCTTGAGCGTTCCTGAAGCCTGGGCAAACCTAAAGTGCAGGTCCGGCAGGGGGGTGCCCGTCGAAGTAACAATGCCTCCGAGGTGTCGATAAGACTCGACGACGGGGACGTCGTATGTGCACTCTGTCACCCCATTGCGCAAACGGATGGCAAAGGGGGTGTCCTTCCCAGGACAAAAGCATGCCTGTTCCCGTTCTATGATGGCTGGGGGGAGGAGCACTGCAGTCTTCTCCCTGCCATACTTAATCGTCATTCCCGCAGAGGTGGCGAAATCCACGATTGTGACAATGGTCTGTCGGGTGCGCTCAAGTAGCTCAGCAGAGTGGCCGCCCGTCTGAGGAGCTACAAAGTCATCGGCCCATGCCGGTAATCCCAGGCTGATGTCTCCAATGTCTGCTAGGTGATCCGGTCTTGCGGCTGGAGAGGGAATGTCTGGCAGAAGACCGCGAGTCCGCAAAGAAGTCTGGACGGCTTCAATAAGAGCCGAGAGGGAGAATCCAAACATCAAGTCAGCAGTGGGATCTCCCGGCCTAGATCCCCTAGTGGTAACGGTTAAACGGGGGAATCCAGACAACCGAAACCATGTGCCTCGAAACAGGTCTTGGACAGCTGCTACGGCATGAGGAGTAGCACCCAAAAGCGGCAATTGTACAACCGTCCTGAGCTTCTCGCATAACTCCTGAACTGCTTTGTCTGGGAGTTGGAGATGATGCAGGAGGCGCAGTAATGCTGCATCGCTCTCTGTAGGCGGCACTAGAGCTTGTCTGAGCACCTGGTAAAACGCCGCCTGGAGGTCGAAGAATGTGAGAGAAGAGGGCCGGCACTTCGCGTGACAGAGCGCGAAAAACGACCGAACTACGAGAGCAATACCCTCTATGCCCTGGCCAGCAGCAACTCCTGCCTGAAAGGCAGGTTGGCTCTTGACAAGTAGGGGCTTTAGCGCTTCTCGAAGGCAGCGATGGTAGATTTTTCCCGGGACCGAGGACACCAGTATGGACCTGTAAGCATCACATCCCAAGGCTTGGCCAGCACGTTTTGCCAGGCATACGAGTTCACCTCCTCGAAAGGTGATTGGTTCGCAAGTCCTGAGGCTGGACTTGAGGAAAACAGGCAGTAACTGTCGAGCTACTAGAGGCACGTCAAGCTTGAGCAACTCTGAGGTAATGCCGTCCGGTCCGGCAGCCCGCGCACGTTTTGCTTGGAGAATGTGTCGTTCCAAGGAGCTAAGCGTAGGCACAAGTTGGATGTCCAGTGAGTGCGGCTGTATGTGGTGGCGTTTAAACGCGTCTGTATAACCACGATCGTCAACGGCAAAGCCAGCCTCCTGCGCAGCAAAGTGGCTACGCCAGGCCTCTGCACGGTCTGTAGTGGAAGCTGCGGCTGTGCCATCAGCGCGCTGTAGCATTGGCAGGGGTGTGATGCTCTGCCTGCGTGAAGGACGGGCAGCCGGGAAGGCTTTGCGTAGGACTCGGTACAGTGCCTTAGAATCCCCAATAGTGCCGGCTGCAACATCTTGTGCAAGGCCGTCAAGGTAGGCGATACGATCTGCAGCAACCGCCCTACGCAGCGCACGAGCTAGATTTCTGTACGCTGTCAGCAATGAGGCCTCCCAGGCGTCGGCTTCTCGGAGCCAGCGATCGGCAACCTGTACCTGTGTTGGCATAAGAGCAGTGCCTTGCCTATTGATAAGGAAGGCGACAAACACAATGAGCTGCCACTTGCGTTCGCGCTCACAGCTGGCAGTTTTAAGTGCAGCACGGATTGCCCTTCTTTCTTCTACAATCGTAAGGGTCTGGCTTGTGAGATAAGGTTGTGCCGGAGAAGACCCTTCGGGAGAGGTGAGTTGTAAGCCAACTGCTTGCCATGCCTGGACCAGGGCAGAGTAGTGAGCATCGACATCGACAGCCCAGGCGGTAATGGGTACTGAGCAGGTGAGGAGATGGCTGGCTCGGGAACCTGTATCACTTGGGTCCGGCCTTTGAATTTGCTTATGGGCGACAGGATAGGTGGCACCTGGCATGCGGCGGGTAAAACCACAGACAAGCTTCACAGGAGTGTGGTCTTCCCTCAATTGTAGGAGCTCGATTTGCGGACACGTACAAGACTCCAGGTGTGCTGTATGCCAATGGCGGGGAACCAGCACATAATCAATTCTAGACAGTGTGCCATGTGGGGAGCACCAGGTGTGATGCGGGCCACTATGCCAATGGGGCCAGGTGGCTGGGACCAAGGCATCAATTTTGTGCAGGAACTCATGGAACAGGGCGCCTGCCTGCCCTTCCTGTTCCGCACCGCTGTCGCCGACTAGCTCTGAGTTGACGTCCCCAAGCTTAGAGTTGGCATCGCACATGATTATGAAGTCGGTGCCGTCTGGTCTGGCTAAAACTTCGACAGCCCGCTGATCCCAAAATTCTCTAACAACTGCAACAGTCGTATTGGCAAGGGAAGGGGCATGGATAACGAAAAGCTGCAACCGGAACCTTGGTGTCTGCACATGCACAGCAAGGTGGCGGGGCGAGGCACCGACTACCGTAACATCCGCATGCCGTATGCAGCGGGTGTCATCTGGGGTGCGGTACAACGGCACAGTCTTTGAGATCCACAACGAGCAACCGCCAGTGCCGATATCAGAGGCAGCAGCATTATATATGTGATAGTCGGCATCAGGCTGCACAGCAGACTGGGGCAGTCGAGTCTCCTGCAGACCGACGAACAAAGGTCGAGGGCTGGCGAGCGAAGTCTTTAAGACATCCTTGCGGCCTAGCATACAAAGCCCTGTGCCAACTAGCCCTGACTTCCGCGTTTTATCCTTAAGAGTAAGGACGTTGAGGCTGATAGTTGCAAAGCTGAAGTCGGCAGTGGCTGTATCATATTGCCTGACTTGGACTCCATGAGCCGGGGGGGTAACTTCGAGTTTAGGGCTTGCTTGGGCAAGGGCTATTTCGGCTTCGAAGCAGTACAGTCGTGGAATGTCAGGCTGGCCTGGCACAGTGGCCCACGCCCATGCCGCTAAAGGATGCTTGGCCCACATGGAGGGCCATTCTGGAAGACATCGGTCGTACGCACTGCAGGGCTGTGAACGGGCAACCTTTGCGAGAGTATCACACAACTCGTTGCCAAGGTAACCAGCGTGCCCCTCAACATGCTCATGAGCTATGTGTAGTCTTGCATTGAGGTACTGTCTGATCGCAACAGCAAAAGCAGACAATGGCGCATAGTGTGCGGGCATGGCCCCTGAGACTGGTTTAGCAGCTCCAAAGGTACCACGACCTGCGCTTTGAGCGTCATACATGAAACGTACTGGCACAGCGTGCTGGGGTGCATGCTGTGCCGCCCAACACATGGCCCAGCAGAGTGCTAGCAATTCTGCTGTGAGTGCGTCTTCCAGTACTTCGCCTAAAAAGTAAGGCGTATCTGGAGGTGCGGACTGTGCTGAAGCGTGGCCAAGCAGATATGAACGGTTATCAGCAACGACGAACACAGCGAAACTCCAGGCACATGGACTGATGTTGGAAGGCGTAGCGGAGGCCGAACCGTCAGTATAGATGTCAAGGCGGTCGGGCTTCGGAGTGCCTGCATGATACCAAATTGGTATGTTAACAAGGGCAGTGCGGATGTCTAGCGCGACCCCATGATGGTTGAGCACCTGGCCCAAGTCGGCGTCAAGCCAGTCAAATTCTTCTGTGGGTAGGGCGTGAGGCAAGCAGGATTGCAATCGTAGCACTGCATGCTGGTGTTCGCTAAGTGGCACTGTGTCAGCCAGGCTGAGCGGGGTAGGCTGGTTCCGGAGATCCGGCACAGGGACCCTGAAGTGCTCGAAGAGTACCTCCAGAAGAATACGTGCCTCATGGAGTGGCTGACCGTCGGCGTCTTGTACTGCAGCTTCTAAGAGAGTGGGCTCCGAAACACTAACATCCAAGTCGAGTGCTTCGAAGATCTGTGGCAGTGGTTGGTCAAGGTAGTCTGGCTCAAGGATGGGAATGGGCTTAGAGCGTCCGCGGCAAGGGGCGGGGATACCACGAAGCAGACTAGCACCCCCACCAGGCTGGACCGAAGCCTCAGTAGCATGGCATCTTGGGTGATAGTCTGGAGCGACTGGCGCTGCACTGACGACGTGAACCTGTGCGAGAATCCCTATAGTGAGAACAAGTGCTCTACACAAGGGAGGGGGTTGCAGCAACCCAGTGCCCGAGATTTCCCTGGATGGCACTCTGCAACACAGCCATGAGCGCAGATTGTTGAGCAAGGAGCTAATGGCACCTACTCTTTGGTAACCTTGGCCTGACGGGTTTGAGGGGCTAGCCGTGCCCTGCTCCAAAGTAGGCATAGCGGCATTCACATATGTGTCGCTCGCTTCTCCGTCTTGCGAGGGATCATTGAGGTCGGCATCTCCAGGGTAGGCATACCAGCCGTCGTGCCATTCTGTGTCACTAACACGTTCAAGTGTGGCAACAACAACCTGGCCCTGGTTGAGACGCAACCAGCTCCAATGTGGCCTGCAACCGGACAAACAAACTCGCCAGCCCGGCGGCGTAAATGCAGCAAGGTGATTGCGGATGGGTTCCAGTAAAAGCCAACCATCTTCAGCTGTGAGTCGCAACCAACCAGAGAGCACCGGCCTACCATCTAAGAAGCCAACTGTGGCAACATTGAGTGCATCAGCAGTGGGCTCCCCAACGCTGACAACTGCACAGCAGACTCGGCCCTGATGCGCAGCATTTTGAACTTGGGGCTGGGCCGGGGTGATTTGTATGCGAAATGGATGTAGCTGTAGCCTGGAAGCTAAGTCGGTACGGAAGTATATGGACCGCTCTGGGCGAAGTGTAAAGCCAACATAGGTGGAGTCGGCAACGACGCAATAGTGCGGCTCCGTGTCTGCGGCTGGCACGGCAGTGCCGGCGGTCCATGGTGTACAAGCCTGCAGCATGTCTTCGAAAAAGACTGGGCGCATTCTGTCAGTAAAGGGAAGCTGAAAAACAACACAGTCGCCAAGCAAGAGCGGCATATCTTCACCTTCGGCAAGAGGGTGTGTCCATGACGGGCCATAGATATCAACGTCAGCTCGCAGGGACAAGCCCGCGAGCCCAAGAAGGGCATAACGGTCAGCAACTGGTGGCGCACGCACCGAAAAAAGGCGGCCGTCAAAATGCAGCAAGTTCAGGCAGACTATGGTTGTGTCACGCAGCCACTCCGGAAGAACAAGAAGCGTGCCCCAAGCTGAAGTAGGCTGTGGATGTACTGGGAGAAGACGCGGAAAGCGTTCTCGCAAACGGGGGTCCCGGGATGCATCGACAACATCCAAGGCATCTGGGACCGGTTGGGGCATAATGATGTGCAGATCAAGATGCTCGGTGCAGTAGTCCGGGGCAAGCAGAACGAAAGTAGCGCGAACGAGCACAGGCTCGGAGTCTGGCTCAGTTTCGACAGCTCTTATGTCCCGACTCTGGCGCACTGCGATGATGCTGTGAGGTATTTCCGGTCTTCGGAACTGTTCAGCAATACTGCGTAGCAGCAACATTGCGGCATGCACAAATGCGAGTGAGTCGCGGGTTGCCGGCACAGAGAGCGGCGGAGCAGCGCTCGTGGTGGTAAAGGAATCTCGCAGGGGACTGTCGTCATGGCTGCGAAGAGCTACCCTTCGAGCGAAGAAGGGGAGAAACTGTAACAGCCTGGCAAAGCTGTTCTGTGCAGTTATCACTCTAATCCCGGTTGGAACTACTACATCCCCGGTCAGGATCGTAAAGCTTGCAGTATGTCTTTGTAGGAGGATAGGGGTGGCATGTAGCATGTTCTCATGAAGAACGTCAAGAAAGAGTGCGAGATGCCACATATCAACTCGGCTGCAAAACGCTGCAAGTGATACTTCAAGCTGCCGGGGTGTGGGAGTGGTATTGCGGAATAGTGTGACTGTAGTAGCGGCATTGTTGGTGCGAGGCGATCGGCTGCGGGGCCGTGCTAAGACAAAACCTCTAGGGGTAGGGGCAAGGATGTTATGGCCGCGAGTGGAGGCCGCAGGGGCATCAGTATCCATGCGATCATCATCATCGCCTGTGCCATCCGAATCGGAATCATCATCGGTGGGGTGGTGTGGCTCCGGACTGGGTGGCTCACTAGGTAGAAGGTTCTCAACAAAGGAAACCTGCAGAACTGTGCCATCCCTAATGAGCAGAACCGCACCATTCGGCTCGCTCCTAACTTCAGCTCCAATGACTGAAACAATATAGCCTGTGGGGCACCTCGGTTGATACCTGTCCACAAGTTGCCGCATGGGGACGTAGGGCTCTGTAAGAACCATCCACTCGAAAGCCCGTAGTATGAGTCGGCAGTCAAGGATCAGCAAGCGACGTGTTTCTGGCACGCGTGCTGGTGGGCAGGGCAGTCGAGAAACGCACTCCGTAGCAACAATAATGCCGCTAACTAGGTATCCACGTGGGAAGCCATCTTCTATGCGCGGTATAGAAGGCTGCAAGGTAACACGGTGTGGCGTTGCTCCAAGCCGACTGACTAAGTCCTCACGAAAGTGTGTGCGGCGACCCGGGGCAACAGTAAACCGGAATGGGATACCATCTGTAAGTATCCAGAAGTGTTGACCAGGCACACCACCTGGACCAGGAATCTCAACACTGGTGCTCCACCCATCGGCAGTGAGCAAGCTGTCAGATAATGCGTAGGTGGCGGGTGCACCAAGGTTCTCCGGCATAAAGGTGACGAGTGTGCCTGAAACTAAGATGATCCACTGATGAGGCTGGAGAGGTCTCACAAGGCCATGTATGAAAACCTCCAAATGATCTCGCGGATCTAGGCCGGCCGCACAAATCAGGGATTCACGACTGAGCTCTCGAGGGACAACACAAGCATAAACCGAACGGTCGATACGACTGCAATCGAAAAGGACCGTGGCCTGGTTGCACCAGGAGGGCTCAGCAACACAGAGAATAAGGCCAGGAAGTGGCTGTGGAGCAACTGCGGTGACCGTAGGGAAATACATAACCTGGTCGCCTCTGCGCATGTCGCGAACAAGAGCCAGAGCTTGGTCAACGCTGCATGGCACTGGTAAGGAGACGGTATAGAGCTCTGGGCTCAAGTCCGGCATATACACCAATGCTTGTGCTTGAGGACGGGCTTCGGTGCTTATGACAGCCGCAGGGGCCCGCGGCTGGGGCTCTCGGACTGGAGGTGTAATCCCCGCTGGCCCTGGCGCTTCAGCAAAGAACATCTGAATGTCAGGATCAATGTCTCCGCTCCATATGCTAGGAGCAGCACCATCTTCGACATCACCGGGTTCAACAACTTGCTTGACAGGGGGGCCGGCAGGACCCACAGGCATGCGGCTGACAGGCTGGTGGCTCGGATGGGGTGACTCCTCTTGCGCACCAGTCGCTTGGAGGTTCCAGCTGTGTCCTGCTGGAAGTGTGGT
>CAJNDV010035396.1:85150-104909 GCA_905221635.1 Symbiodinium sp. CCMP2456
TATCCGTGAATGTGGTCAGCAAGCTGGCTTGGCATGTGTAGTACATATCATGCACCCAATAGCCGGGTCAAATGATACATAAAGGACCCCTCCACATATATATATATATATATATATATATTTGGTTAAACCCAAAAAAGGAACTACAATGGAGACTATAGGTAAACCCTCCCCAAAAGCTTCAAAGAAGCCTTCTCTGCGGCCTAAACCCCGGATCCGCCAGAGCCCAAACCCACGAAGAACCCCTGGAAACGGTTTAGGGTTTACGGTTTAGGGTTTAGGGTTTAGGGTTTAGGGTTTAGGGTTTAGATTTCCGGATATTCTGGTTTAGGGCTTGCTTGCAAGGGCTTTAGTGTTTGGGTTTAGAGTTTAGGGTTTAGGGTTGAACAAAAAAGCTTCTGGCATTTCTGGCGTTCTATAATCAGTCTCGCCGAGGTGCGTCGCCGCTCCTCCTCACTGCCTTGCTCACATCATGGGTAAAAGGGGCGTAAAGAAACAACCTTCTGGGTCTTCCTCCCCCAGTTTCCGACCAAAAGGTTTAGGGCTTAGGGGGTTTAGGGTGCTGAATACCACGTAAACCCTAAACCCTAAATCGATAGGCCATAGGTCCTGGAGCCATGTTAGTCCTAACTACAAAGCTTCCGAGTTCCAGCCCCGATCTATGGCGGAGTGCTACACTGACGCATCACGGCCGGTAGCGATGCGGAAGAGTGCAGTCTTCAGACGATCGGATGAAGGCCTTACAGTTGCGACACGACGAAATGCAGTAGAACAATGGGAATACGTCGAGTGCACATCTGCCAAGCCACTGGTAGAAATAGTGGCGGCAAAGGTACAAAAGGTCAACGTAAACGGTAGCGAATAGGACGAAGACTGTATAACAGATTGTCTTGATGCAACCATTCCCCCCTTCTCCACGATCCCCCAAGAAAGGAAAAGCATGTTACACCACTACACTGGGGAGCCAAGCAGTTTCTATCAAACAAAAATGTACGAAAACAAGTATAACATAACTTTTTGCTTGTGCATATAAACCAATATATATACATACATACATATATATACATACACACACACACACATGTGCGTGTAAATGAACGCGAACAGAATTGTTTATATACAAAGGACCAACTATCTCAAAATTGTGCTACTGTCACATACGTGGCATGCAAACATGCATGCACGCATGAATACATGCATTCACACTTGCAATCATACGTGCATACATACATGCACAAAGACGGACGGACAGACGTGCTAACTGTTGGAAGGTGAGAGGACGAGCAAAGCAAAGAATGAAAGAAGGAAAGAGAGAGGAGGGAGGAAGGGAGGGAGAGAGAGACGGAGAGAGAGAGAGAGAGAGAGAGATATATATATATATATAATCAGAATAATAATGATAGTAATAATGATAATAATAAAGAAAGGGCAAGCGCGAACGAGAGAGTCGGCAGCCCTAGGCTGACCCCAAGGCCCGGGCGATCGCGGCGGGCGGGGCGCTCCTCCGGGCTGCCTCTGGTTCTTCTAGCTCGTGAAACGGTTTAGGGTTTAGGGTTTAGGGTTTCACAGCTCCAGAAGGAATTTCGGAACTTTTGGGAGTAGATATCAGGGATCTTTGGGTTTGTGCCGATAAGGTGCAAATTTGCAGCTAGGGGTCGTGTTGGGCCCTGCAGTGTGCGGTCTTCAAGCCTCGACCGAAACAGCTCAACAAAGCCTGCGCATAAACGGGCTCGACGTCAGCAGGAACCCTCCCAACGTGACCAACAGTCCTGGCGAGCGTATCGCACAGCCCAAGCACTAATGGATCGGTCTCCCCAGCCCCCGAACAAATCACCAAAGTCTTTAAATTATGACATGACATAATTGATTATAGTATACGAAGGTCATGCTCTTGAGCCTCCAAGCTTCGCATCCCAAACGCGGATCCTACCAACAAACTACAATGCCGCTTGACTAAGGAGTATAGTCGCTCAGGTATAACACGGGCTCTTAATGAGGTACAGTAACCTGAGGGATCTCCTCTGAACATCGGTTAAGCCAAGCTTCTGTAGTACATCTTTAGCCCCTTAAGCAGGGGGCCTTTGATGAGGAAACGCTTTGAAGTTTGGAGGCCCCCTATGGGGTTTGTAGTATTTAGGGCCGGCTTTTCACCGGGGCCGCAACGCTCACGACGCCGTGGCGGCTCGCCTTAGCCATGATGTCGGACGACATTTCAACCGGTTGGATGCAGATTACTGTCGACGACCCAGCTGCTTGCTATGATCATACACTGTATCCGAAACTCCTGCCTTAGCAGCATCAGTGGAAAAACAAAACACTCACGGCATAGGTTTAGGCTTTAGGGGTTTCGGGTCTAGAGTTCAGGTTTCCTCACAATCGAGTTCCAAGAAGCCCGAAGAAGAGTGGAGAACCAGGTCAGTCTTGCCCTAAACTCCCAAACCGGCAACTATGGAGCTCCCAGAATCCAAAACCCTAAACCCATGAGCCCAGACTTCTACGGTATTGGGTTTACGCTTTAGGCTTTAGGCTTTAGGCTTTAGGCTTTAGGCTTTAGGCTTTAGGCTTGAGGCTTTAGGCTTTAGGGTTCAGGGTTTAGGGTTCCGGAATTAGCAGAGTATAGGGTTGTAGTAACCCTAACACCCACCTTCCGCAGTCCTACCGCAAAGCATCAACCACTGCGGACCCAAACGCAATCTAGGGGTCTCCATAAGTTCCTATACCATTTTGGGGGTTCCTTATACCACAAAGGACTCCAAAACCCTATTCTAATCTATAATAACCCTCAAGCCGCAATCGCAGCCGCTTCCTCCCTGGATCCCTCAGCCGGAAAGCCCGACTAGGAGCCCAAAGGCGCAAAACCACAGATCCCACACCAACATCCTGGGTTTAGGGTTCAGGCTATAGGGTATATAGGGTATAGGGTATAGGGTTCAGGGGTTTTAGGGTTTAGGGGTTTAGGCCCTAAACCCTAAACCCCAAACCCTAAACCCTAAACCCTTAACCCTAAACCCTGAACCCTAAAACTTTAGGGTTTAGGGCTTAGGGTCTAAATTCTTAATCCCCCCATCCCTTCCGAGGTGGCGGCGCTCGCGCCTCCGGTCCCCACCGCGGCCTGACTACGGCAAAGAGCCACGCATTTTGCAAGAGCTTTAGGGTTTGGCTAGGATTTAGGTTAGGATTTAGGGTTTAGGGTTTAGGCTAGGGTTTAGTTTAGGATTTAGGGTTCAGGGTTTAGGCTAGGGTTTAGTTTAGGATTTACGGTTTAAGGTTTAGGGTCGTGCTTGTCGGAATAAAGCTCAGGGCGTTAGAGTCTCAAACGGGTTGGAGGTCGGACCCCAATCGATCTATAGGGCTTGCGGATAAGGGGCGAGCGGTTTGTCAGGGCTTCAAAGGCTTCATAGATATTTCGCCATTTGCTGCACTAAACCCTAAACCCCTAAACCCTAAACCCTATAAGTCAGGTGATTTAGGGAGTTGTAGGACTGCGCAAGTTTCTTATCCATTGAACTGTTAAGGGCTGCGAAGCATTTTTCAAGCTACTACTGGTCACTACCGCTTTCTGTAAAGCTTTGTGGGATCTTCAAACAAGGCCTGCAAAGGTTCTGTCGTGCTTTCTTCTTCCGTTCCGGACCTTTCAAAACGGATACAAGCGTGTTCGTAGTCTAGAACTGAGGATTCGTACTGAAACAGAGGCGCCTTAATAATTAGAATGGGGTTTTGGGGTCCATTATACTATAACCATAATAAGGAACCCCCAAAATGGTATAGGTAATTAGACTAGTACCAAGACAGTCTCTGATGCGGGGAAAAAGCATCAGCCGAGACTGCCAGGTGCCTGTTAGTCGTGCGAGAGTGCTCTTAGCCGTTTACAGTGGTAGCGGAGCCTCCGGTTGGGACCGGGGGCCTAGGTCGTTTGTTTTCTAGGGAGCACTCGAGTTCGATTAACAGACACCTCGTGTCTGCGTGCAGCGATGGCGACAGCAGGGGAGATACCGATCCCGGAGGACGAGGAAGACGGCCCTCCGCCCGGATACAGCCCTGCGCATCGCCGGGATGAAGAGGAGTTCGCTGATTTTCAGCGGTGGCTCCGAGAGAGAGACGTCGGGGAACCAGGCGGCCAGCACGTCAAGATGAAGATGACGACGACGGCGACGACCAGTTCCGCACGAATGCGGGGCCACCGCCGACCTGGGACGGAACCTCGACACCCTTCGAAGATTACTTGATCAGGGCGAAGATCTGGTGTAGCACAACCAAGGCGAGGCCGCGTACTCGCGGACCCCTCCTGCTCAAGGCGCTCGCCGAAACGCCCTTTCAGGACTTCAAGTACCTTGCGAAGGACAGCGGCTGGCTCAATGACGTCAAGAATGCCGACATCCTCTTGGATAAGATGAACAGTCCGGAGTACTACGGGGACGACCAGGATGAGCATTTGTTGTCAGCATTGGCCAGGGTGACGTACCACATGAAGAGGCAGAAGCAAGAGACGGCGAGGCAGTTTCTGGCGAGGTGGGAAACTGCAGAAAGGAAGGTCAAGGAGCACCGCGTGGACCTTCCCAGCGTCTACAGGGGGTTCCTGCTGATCAATGCCCTGGGTCTTTCGGAGGCCGACATCAAGGCCCTTCTGAATTACACCCATGGGTCGATCGAGCCCGGTGAAATCCGGACATGGCTTCGCAAACATGAGACCAAGTTGCAGGCCAACCAGCTCGGTGCGGAGACGCAGGTGCCTAAGGCCCGGACGGCGCCATCCTCAGCCTCTTCAAACAGCGCCCACTTGGTCGAGAATGCCTCGACAGCGACCGCGGACGCCGAGGACGGCGAGATCGAGGAGCTCGAGACGCTCTTGGCGGACCTTGCCGAGTCCGACGAGGAGCCGTTCACCGATGAGATCGGCCCTCTGGAGGAGGCCGAGACGGCGGAGATCCTGTCGGTCATGCTCAAGGAGCGCAAGAAGAAGACCTTCGTGCAGTCGAACCAGATCAAGAAGGAACGGGAGCTGACGCGCGGCTATGGCACGCGCCATGCAGCGGGCTCTGCCGGGCCGATGAAGACAGGCGTCTACCGGCTGAGCATCTCCGAGCTCAAGAAGCGCACCCGATGCAAGGGATGCGGAAAGCTCGGCCACTGGAAGCGTGAGTGTCCGGACAACAACCAAGCCGAGAAGGCCACACACTTCCTGGAAGTCGAGCTGGAGGATGAGGCCGACGCCCTCTTCGGTCACCACCTGGAGCACGAGCCGGCCCCAGGACCTCTTGACAAGAGAGTTTTTGATGATGAGCCAAAGAGCTACGGTAGCGAGATCGACAGATCGTTGTCGCAGCCCAGCCAGGATTACACTGCGCCCGCAGTTTGTGATGTGTTTTATGGAGAAACTGTTGAAGACGATGAAGCTTGTGCCACAATTGACACCGGTTGTCAGAGAACGGCTGTGGGTATAAACACTCTTAGGACCATGATGAAACATTGGCCGTCGGAGTTGAAATGGTTCAAACAACAAGAAATCAAGCGTTTTCGATCGGTGCATGGGATTTCGCAAACCAGTTTCAACGCTATTGTGCCGTGCAGCTTAGGCCAGAAGGGTTGTTACTTGAAACCTGCGGTGTTCGAGGGAGATCATAGCCAAAACGCTCCGTTTCTGATCTCTCTTAAGTTCCTCAGGCATTGCCGTGCTGTGTTGCATCTGGACAGTGAGACACCATACATATTGCTGACACGAACACATGTCAAGGTCCCAGTTCATTTCGGTCCGTCTGGTGCCCTGAGAGTTCCACTGAACAAGTTCTCCAAAGACATGTTGCAGCACCTGTGTCAGGCCGAAGTAAACTTGCAGGACTCTCGTACCACGGAGTGAAGTATAACTGAACCTTCATGAAGAAGCCCCTCAAGCTCAAGCACTTTGCCTCCCACACGATCCCAGCGCACCGCCTCGGCACGATGATGGGACCTCGAGATGGAAAGCGAGCCCGTGCCGAACCCGAGGTCCCGACCTGGATCAAGATGTGGGGAAATATGGTGTTGAAGCTGCTTCTGTTCGTGCGCCCTGTCTTGCGCATGCTTCAGAACCTGTGTCGGCCAGGACCGATGGGGGTAAAAGTTCTCGAGGCCGGCCAGTGGATCGGGAAGACCATCTTCGAGAAGAACCTGACCGACACCAGCGCGGACAAGATCCACGAGGGCTTCCTTCAGAATCGAAGAACCTGGAGCCAAGGAGGACACATCATCATCTACCACGACCAGGACTTGCAGTTTGAACCCTGGGCCAAGGTATCGATTGCCAGTTGGAAAAGTTACAAGCTGAAGCGCAAGGTGGTGAACACCTTGGCGGCCGAATGCCAGGCTTTGGTTTCCGGCGTTGGGAACCTGCAGTGGCACCGCTTCCTGTTCAGCGAGGCCCAAAACAACCCCGAGAAGGACCGGGATTGGGAAAGACGTTTAAGTTCCATTCCCTTCCTTGCAGTCACGGATTCTAAGTCGTTGTAAGATACAATTTCAAACAAACGTGTCCGTTTAGCCAGGTCGATGACAAAAGAACTGCTATTGACGTGTCTATCTTGAAACATGACCTCGAGGGGGCCGGAACTGTTCGATGGATCGACGGTCGTAACATGATTTCCGACAGCTTGACAAAGACCACCGGTGGCAATTACTTACGCTTTGTCATGTCAAAGGGCCAGTGGACCCTGAACGAGCAGGGGTTCAAAGAACTCGACAAGGATCGGGCGAAACCGTCCGAAGAATGTTTCTTCATGTGTCCACAACTGTGGGAATCGGGTTTTGCTCAAAAGAAGCTTGGACCAGTGTAGTTTCGTTTTCTGCCGATTGAGCAAACCCGATGCTTTGCCCGACTCAAGGGGTCTGCGAGCCGACTAGTACCAAGACAGTCTCTGACGCGGGGAAAAAGCATCAGCCGAGACTGCCAGGTGCCTGTTAGTCGTGCGAGAGTGCTCTTAGCCGTTTACACCCTAAACCCCTAAACCCTAAACCCTAAACCCTAGCAGAAACCTGAACACAAAAGCCTGTATTGTTTTATAGCGTAGCGAAAGCCCAGACATGAAGGTTTCGATTGCAAGGTTGGGGGGTCTCTGATTAGGACTTGCGGCTTTTGTTGGCTTTTGGTTGTGGAGTTGGGGTGTTTTCGGGATCTTGTTCCCGTGTCCGTGTCGGCTTGGGGGCAAAAAGCCCGGATCTCCCTAAATCCCTACAGCCTCTACACCCCAAACTTCCAGAAGCCCTACCTTAAGCCCATGAACCAGAAAGGGTTCGAGTTCTGGGTTCATGAACCCTAAAGGGTTCGAGTTCTGGGTTCATGAACCCTAAAGGGTTCGAGTTCTGGGTTCATGAACCCTAAAGAGTTCGAGTTCTGGGTTCATGAACCCTAAAGGGTTCGAGTTCTGGGTTTTGGGTAGGGTTTAGGGTTTAAGTCGCTATCATACCCTGAATGAGCTCTAGGGAAGAGAAGGCCTCGCTGCTCGCGGCTGTCGTCGCTGTCTGACGAATCGCCTCATTGAGAGGGGTGTGCGTAAAAAAGTAACCCTTAACACTACACTCCAAACGCTAAAACACAGTAGGCTGCGATTGGAGCTGACGATATCTGCGAACTTCAACACTCTCTTTCCCTCGCCCTGGAGGAGGATGCCAAGACCTCCGAAAAAGCCTACAGCACGGCGATCTAGCGGCTAGCAGAGGTAAACCACGTAAGACTGGGGGGCTTGGGGTTCACAGCACAGGACCCTCTCGATATCAATGATACCCAAGACACGAAATTCGCGGAACGAGCCTTGTAATTATCGAGCACTGCGCCCTCGTGGCTACGGCTTTGCCGTTCAGTGGCGACGCGCAAAGATACGGATGCTCGTGTGATTGACTCAAGTCCTACAAAAGATACAGATGCCTCAATTACGGGTAAAGGAAATTCCTCCACGAAAGCTCGATACAAGAGTGGCGGAGAACACAATTCCGCCATAGAAGGGCTGGTAGAGTCTACTACGAGAGCCCTGTGCCCTGTGTCAAACAAATCCAAAATCGAGGTTGTGAAAACATCCTAAACGCGACACCGGAAGGGAGGTAAACAGAAAAAATGACAAAACAGTCCGGGTGGCGTTTAGCTCACCCTACATCCACACAAACCAAAAACACAAGCAAAGCCAGGAGCAACACTGCTGTCGTCGGAGTCCGAGTCATCATCGTCGGAGCTGTCCTCTGAGCGGTCGCGGCCTGAAATCGCAGGGTAGGTGCTGTAGGGGCCGGAACAAAAACAAAGGAATTATGGGGCACATGATTATTGTATGAGTATAAAGGGACTACACCCGGATAGCAGGACTAACTAGTTCGACTGTGAAGCAAGGCTGGGGCTCCGCATCTTGGGCTCGGAAATTGCCGTTCTGGGATCTGGTGTTCAGGGTGGGCGCTGATAGATTTGGGAACAAGGAATACACGTTTACCACCTCAATTCTTAAATGTGAACCCCGAACCCTGGAATCCTCAACTCATACATTCCCCAGCAAAAAGTCCTAAACCGATGAGGCAACTCGCCTCTGCGCCGATCATCCTCCCGGCGGCGGTCGTCGTCCCGGCGCCGATCATCCTCCCGGCGCCGGTCGTCGTCCCTGCGCCGGTCGTCGTCTCGATGCCGGCGCCTGAAAGGTCTACTACTGAGGGCGTGGAGTTCGGCCTTGCGACGCAAGGATTCTGGATCTGAGTTTCAACTTAGTGTTGTGCAGCGGCATGTTGTTGTCCATGCCAGGTTGCACAGGAAACGGATCGACTTGTTGTTCGAACTCCTTTTCCCACTGCCCTCTGTGAAAGGGTCCACTAGATGGCCTATGACAAGGTCCATCTTGACTGTTTTGGGTCCTGTTCCTCGGGGACTTGTAGTTGTGATCCTATTTCTGCTACGCGGGATGTGAATGATTAGGATTTCCCTGCATGCTGAAGCTCCACATAATCATAACTTGGAGTAGGACTGTGCATAACAACACCCTTACAGTCCTTTTCAGACCTTGTCACGCCTTTTAAAGGCAGCCTTTCAGGCTGCAGAGCAAGGCTTTATGCTGGGCGCATCCTGAGCGCCCCGTCAGCCCTAAACCCGAAACCCTAAACCCTGAACCCTAAACCCTAAACCCTAAACCCGAAACCCTAAACTCTAAACCCGAAACTCCTGTGTAGGACTCGAGGACTGATCTTCTTTGGAGGGCAGGGTCTACCCCGAAAGCAAAGCCAACTTGCCGTTTGCAACCACGCCCAGGGGGAGGGGGGGCGTGTTGTGTGCTTGGCTAGTCTGGTGTTTAGTGTTTGGGCTTTAGGGCTTTGGGGGTTCAGGGTTTCTCTGAAGGGTGCGGATTCTAGTCGTTTGCTGTAAAGGCCAGGTGGCCTAGAAGAAGCATTTCCACCAGCCGCTGCCCCCGGAAGCTTGCTTCTCCCTCAAAGACTGAGGCTTCGACGAGTCGCGCTCCCGGCGGGACTCCTGTGCAATCCATCTAGGTCTTCAGGGTTGTGCTCACACTCAATTATTGAAGTAGAATTCCAGGTTAGTTAACCCGCTTCTTGAAGGGCCTTCCGATTAGGATCCCTTTCGAAAAACCTTGTTGACACATGTCGTAGAGCTTGGGGATCAAAGCTCGCTATGGACTTGCCTCATTTGAGGTACTTAAAGGATCATGGGACTTAGTAAGTAGGGTTATAATTAGGGTAACTATACTTATACCCCAATTAAGGGACTTATAACCTTACTTACTAAGTCCCATGATCCTCCAAGTAGAATGAGCTAGGAAGATCCCGGAACAGAAATCAAAGCCTCTACAACAACGCTACGACTAGCTACTACAGCACGCGGATCATCACGTCATCACCACCATCACCTTCAACGACAACATCATCATGTCTGAAATCATCATCTTACTATTTTGCTTCACCTCCTCCTTCTTCTTCAAAGTCATCATCATGCTCATCATCTTCGTCATCATCATTACCAAAATCAATGCTGGTAGTGATCGTACTTACAACAGTGGTAGTAGGAATAACTCTAAGAAGCAAGCGGGACGTGTCCTCCGGATCGGGCCGCCATCGATCATCGTCCTCCGGCTCGACCTTCGCCCTGGTCAAAGGGGTTTTCCCCTAACTGAGAAAATCTGAGTTCATTTTCAACGGGCTCAGTTATGGGCTCCGAGATGAAAGGAAGCAAAGGGTATGGGCTTAAGGGGGGAGTCGGTTGTTACGGGGTTAGAGGAAATGAGGCTTATGGGATTAAGGGTGGGGCTCAGGGATAGGCACAGGAATCGGGGTTCAACGGTCGAGGGCTTAGGCGCCGGTCTTGTCGATGTAAGGGTTAAGGTCTACAGGATTGCGGGCTTCGGGCTTTGGGTTTGATCTTTCGGTCTCACACCAAAACGGTCTTGCAAAGCTACATGGGGGCTTCCGAAAATAGGGGACCCTAATATAGTACCTTAAATACTAGGATCCTTGTTATAAGGACCCCAATATAAGGTACCCCTTATTTTCGGAATCTCCCAAATGGTGGTGTGTAGTGAGGGGCTTCTCTGGGAAGCTCTTCTAAGCCAAAGGAACTCGTCTCAAGGCCCTGAAGCCCGAACCTTAAACTACCGTAACCTACTCTTCTTGTAAGTAGGCTCTTACTATAAACCATGGTAAATGCTTTACAGGGGCCCTACGAACGTAGGCATCGTGGTAGATCAAGAGTTCAAGATAGCACTTCGGAACCCTTTACCCTTAGATGAGATGAGACCTTCTGGGAAGCGTTAGAGCCTTGGAAGATCTCCCAGCACTCCGTAGAACCCGGCCCATGTGTGTGTGTATGTATGTATGTATGTATGTATGTATGTATGTATGTATGTATGTATGTATGTGTATAAATATATGTATATAATATACTGTGTATATATATATATATACGAATATAATTCTATATACATACACTTTTTTACAGGAGCCTCAAGGTAGGTAACTCCCATATCGGGACCCCTTGCAACCCTGAACTCTCAACCCATTGCAGCCCTAAGCTCCGCAAAATAAATACCTTAATTAAACCCTCAACCCGAAAACTCTAAACCTTAAACCCCTGAAAATGTGGCAAAAGTCCAAAGCACTCGCCCAAATAGGCAGCTGGGCGGGGGGCCTCGTCATTCCCTCACGCGGCTTCGGAGCTTCGATCACCTGGGAATGCAACGAAAAACGAGGGAATCAGAGGTTCAGGGCTAATATAGGGGCCTTAATGATTAGAATAGGGTTTGGGGGTATATTAGACGATAGTTATAATAAGGGACCCTCAAAATAGTGTCGGTAATTGGTAATGATTTAAGCCCCTGTAGTAGGCAAGTTTGGGGTTCAGCGTTTAGGGCCTTTAGGGTGTTTAAGGGTTTAGGGCCTTTAGGGTTTTTCAAGGCCTTTAGGGCCTTTAGGGTTTGGGGCTTTGGGTGTTTAGGGCTCTACGGCTTCGGGCTTCAAAATTCGATCTGTTTTTTCGGATTTCGAAGGGCCTGTCGGGGTCTGCTCGGCTTTGCAGCTTAGGGTTTAGGGTTTTGGGGTTTAGGGGGTTTGGGGGGTTTAGGGTTTTTGGTTAAGGGGGTTTAGGGTTTAGGGTTTCGGGGGTTTAGGACTTTGGAAGCTTTTCTTGGTCAGAGTACTTGACCGCAGGCCAGATGCCACAGAATTCTACGTACAAATATTCCCCGCATTGCTAAACGTCTGAAGATCCGACACAGAGGGTCCACGTGGATCTTTGTGGAGTTTAATGAAGGGTTCTGGCGGGTGTTCCGGATGCGAGCGCAATTTTAGTCACCTGTTCTCATACTACCCTAGCGAAACCCCGAAAACCTCAACTCCGTCAAACACCTTCAACCCACAACCCCCTTCAAAACATCCATTTAAACCCCTAGGCCCTCCCTGAACCCCAACCCTCAAACCCCCAAAGCCCTTCGCGCCCGATGTTAAACCCCCGAAAGCCCTTATCATCCCTATAACCCCTCAACCCTTATGAAACCCCAAAAGTCCACAAAACTCCAAGGCCACCTAAACCCTAAAACCCTCAACCCCTATGAAACCCCTAAAGTCCCTCAAACTCCAAGGCCACGTGCGTTGGCTTCTTCGCACTTTCTTGCAGCAGATAAGCAAGATCAGCGTTGAAGCCCGAGCGATGAAATGTAAAAAATCCATGCACTCCTTCGTCAGCCATGTCTTTGCGCACAGATGCATGGATGAAGGGGGTGTCGAAGAGGAAAATAAGATGCTTGTGCTTTTCCCTGCAGTCCGTTCCAGGCTGAAAGCGAGCGTGGTCTTCCTCTGCGCAAGCCATTTTCTTCAAAGCATACAGCTGGCCTCGGGCCCAACGCCCATTCGGTAGCATGTGGGTTCGGTGGCGGGCTCGAAAACCAGTTTGCTTTTCCTGCAGCGTCCACCTGCTGAGGGTTGCAACCAAAAGCTTTGCTGCTTGCGCTGCTTCCTTTGTGGGGTAGTCGCCGCTAAGCACGGTGGAGCCCCTGCCGACTTCGCCAGAGCCGACAGCCGATCAGCCAACTGCAACTCCATCGTCCCCCACGGCTACCACGTCACAACCAGTACAGCAGGCCGAACAAGGCCTCGAGGAGGACAGGGAAATATGCCGCCTCGACCCCAGGTCTGCGCTCAAAGCTCTTTCATGGATGTCACGCACAGCCGGCCTATCGCCTCTCTGGACCATCCTGCAGGACAGCCTCATCGTTGCCTTCCGCTCCCAAAAAATGGCCGACAGACGCGAAGCTCTGCCTCTTCCCCTGGCGGTAGTCGTTGCGTGGGAGAGACGCCTCTGTGAAGCCGATTGTCCAGCAGACCTGTGTATTCTCCTCGGAGGTTTCCTACTGGCCCTACACGGGGGTCTTAGGTTCGGCGATTTCGTCTTGCATTGACACGAAAGAGCGAGCATCGGGTAAGTGAGAACTGCTTCCGTAAGCGGATACAGTGAGACATAAATCCTTCTAACATTGCAGGAAATCATTCCTATCGACGTTCTCTGATCCCAACCTCCACAGATGCTACGCAATACAGTTGCAGGCTGGATGGATGTTATCTTGGTCAAGGCATGATTGTTCTGGTAAGAGGGATGGCGGTCAATTGGACATTACGTATGGATGCTAGGCAGCAAATATTGGCAGCTGAGCACCTGGATACTACAATAGACAAGATCCAATCGTACAGATATGGTTTCACACATGTTGCATATGATCCGGGACACACTCCCCAGTAGGTTGTTGTCGTATATGCCATTGCTGTCTCGCAAGCATGCCGAGGTTGGAACTAGCACCCCCACGAAGATGACGAAGGCCAGATACAGTCGTGATAATGTCACATCAGTTCTGGACGACGCTTGACTAAATCTGAATCAATTAGAAGTGACTGTTTACTGCGGATGATAGACATCTTGTTGTATACAGTTTATACGGACCGAAAATTTGTCGGATACGTGCACGCTAGTCGTGACACAGCTGCCTGCATGATTGCACCAGTAGTCATCTGCTTTCGACAACTTGTCTGCGTTCGTCCCCACAGCCATACCATTGTCTTTAATGAACAGTGATTCGTTTGGCTTACGTGATGATGAGCGCCAAGGCTGCCTTCGTCAGCCTGCAACACACAGTTCCATTTGATCGCATAAAAGTATGTGCACTGCCGTAGCTTCTTGCTTGAGCATTCAGAATTCAGCGCCTCCGCTTACGACAACCCTCCTGATCGATAGCGATGTCCTTCGTTTTTGATCCTGCAGGCCTGGATCGATGTTTGCTAGATATATGACGTTCAAAGCGTCATGTACCCGAGTGTTACCTGTCACAGGCATCGCTGACGTAAGCCCAGCATTCCTGGCAGTCGGACGTGCGGTGATCCTGCGCTGTGCGAAGTTTAAGTCACTCGGATGTGAATCAGCGGAAAGGATTGAAACAAATATCAAACTGCACTATGCCCAAACTTGTTGCGTAACTATGACTATCTTCTTCTGACCCAGGTTAAGGCAGTGTAACGCAATTTGTTCAGGTAGACTTGACCATGTAGCGATTTTCCAGGTCTGCATCCGTTACGATCGCCGGACTCTACCACGCTCTGGGCCCAACTGACGCCCCTCCGGCACATGCAGATGTCACATGCACACGCATGCAGACAAACACTAATCTGATGAGGCCGGCTGGACGCTGCTAGTTAATCGTACCGCTGACAAAGTAGAAACGATCAAGCGATGCAAGAATATTGTGTTTGCAGTTGGCTTGCTATTTATCGACAGCCTCACAAGAGTGATTCTGCCAGTAGCTGTCCTTCATTATGTGCTTACTTACTCAGCGTTAAGTGCCGGCCATGTTACTTTAGATCGTAAAGTATTGTTACGTAAGTCTGCCTCATGCGTGCAACTTGGTGCCGAACATTGGCGACGTTGTCTCTCCAAGCCTGTCGGGGTGACGTATGCACAACTACAAGTCTCAAAGACTGCGCGACGAGTGACACACAAGGAAGTCAGGGCAAAGAGTCTGTATTCTTTTTCTCGGTAGACACAACCTTCAGACGGAGGGCTTCTTCCGCGGAGCCCACTCGCAGCTTGGCTTGCGGTGGCCTTTCGTGGCTCTTTTAAAACCCCTGCGAAGCTGGTCACACGCAGGACAAAATTTGTCATGATCCTTCGGAAAACCCGGATATAACATGCCTTCGGCATTCGGGTATCCGATATGCTCGGGGGCATCAGGATCCTACTTCGCGGCCGCTTTAACGGTCTGGAAGCCAGCTTTGGGTTTGGGTTTCGTGCCCTCAGTGTCCGCCACGTTAGTGAGTGGACGGGGGGGGAGGGGAGAGTGCTTTCGCCACCGCCGCCTTCGGCGGGGGACCTGCGCTCTCGCTGTCTGCCACCTTAATGTGTGGACTCGGGGGGGGTGGGGGAAAGTGCTTTCACCATCGTCGCCTTAGGCGGGGGACCTTCCACGGAGGCTTTGGGCTTTCCTGCTGACTCAGAAGTCTTCTTCACCGGAGGAGATTGTGTTGGTGAAGCCTTTGATGAAGCCTTTGACGGAGCTTCTTTCTCGTCTGGCTTATCATCATCGCTTTCACTTCCGGATTGCGAAAATAATGATGAGCAAGACGAGAAAGTTGCTGAACGCTCCTCCTCCATGTCGTCCAAATCCTTTTCCCTGTCACGAATCGTGGATCTCATCTGCTTCAATTTGGCGTACTGCGTCTTGATGATTTGTGTAAACCCTAAACCCTAAACTCCTAAACCCTAAACCCTCAACCCCAATGAAACCCCTAAAGTGCCTAAAACTCCAAGGCCACCTAAACCCTAAACCCTCAACCCCAATGAAACCCCTAAAGTCCCTAAAACTCCAAGGCCACCTAAACCCTAAACCCTCAACCCCAATGAAACCCCTAAAGTCCCTAAAACTCCAAGGCCTTTCCCCACTTTTAGCCGAGAAACGATCTCCTTCTTCTTTGGCCGCTCTCGCGGGGGCTCCTTGACCTCCTCCTCTTCCTGGCGCTTTCTGGCTGCCAGGGGGCTGCAGGGGCCTCTAGAAAGTTTAGGGGGTTAGGGTTTAGGGTTTAGGGGTTTAGGGGTTTAGGGTTTAGGGTTTAGGGGTTCAGGATGTAGGGTTTATGCAGAGGTTCTATGATCGCTACTCTAAGGCCCCCTTCCACACTAGCAGAATGCAGGGTTTTAGGGTTCTTGTTTGTGGTTTGTTTTAACGGCTTAGGCCTTGAGAATTCAGCTTTACGATTTAGGGGCTGCTTCAAGAGAAACTATCGGGGTTCTATAAGAGCTACTTTAAGTGCTACGTGCTATAGAGGCTTTCATGTAGGGGCCCTAAGAAGTGGGGTTAGTCTAAGGGCTCCTTTGAAAGTTTACTTTATGGGAGGTAATTCTGGTGAAACTCTCGGTCGGGTTCTAATGCTGGACGGCGAGGGATTGCAGGGTTTCGGGAGACCCAAACCGCAGAAGAAGCTTGACTCCACTACCTTTCTGCCAGAGAAAACCCTGAGAACGGATACTGGCAATATTGGAGTACACTAGCGTTTACTCCGAACTGCTTGGGATTACGAAAACATATGATCAGGGGTGCAGAATTACTGCACTCTTCAACCCGTCAGACCTTTGGATTGATGATTCAGTCAGCTTAAGGCTTCAGCCGCTGTGAACTTACAAGCCTCGGATTTTGTAGTCTTCGTTTAGGCCCGTGTTTCGAAGCATACACCGATCGCCCAAACGATGACTACAGAAGCCTGGTCTAGCATAACACGCTTGACCCCGAACCCCTTCAGCCCAGAACTTAAAAATCTACCCGAAACCTCCTAACCCTAAACAACTTCAACAAACCCTAGACCCGAAATCCTGAGTGAGAACCTGAAGCTCAAAACCCCTCTACAAACGGGAGCTCAAAACCCTCAACCCTGAAATGGCCCTAAAACTGGTGGCCTTCACGGCGGCGTCTTTAAGCTCTTCCTTGAGCTTGGCCGCCTGCTTGTGTCAGAAAGCAACCATGAAGGGTTCTTAGTGAGGTAACCATAAGGTATATCGGCTTATAGCCAACCAAGGCACGTAAAACACTACTTAGTCCGTCCCCTGAGTTTCAAGGTTCTAGCTTAGAGCCTGGGCCCTGGGGGTGCAGGGCCCTCCACCCTAAACCCTAAACTCGAAAACCTAAACCTTCAGCCCCTAAACCCTAAATAAACCCTGATCCCTAAACCCTAAACCCTAAACCCAGGGTTCAGTACTTCCCTACAATAAGGTACCCCTAATTTTCGGAAACTCCCATATAAACAACTGCTAGGTTTTTGGGATTTCGGGCTTGGGGTTTAGGGTTTATAGGGTTTAGGGCTTTGGGTTTTAGGGCTTGGGGTTCAGGGTGTAGGGTTTTGGGTTTCGGGGTTGGTTTAGGTGTAGGGTTTTGGGTTTAGGGGTTGGCGTTCATGGGTTAGGGCTTGTATTTTGGAGTACACCCCCCCCCGACTTACTAAGTACTGTGATCGGTTCTTGAAGTAATCGTTGGTACTTGGGAGCTTACGTTGTTGCCACACGGCAATATTCTATGGGGTGTATACTTGGAGGACCATGGGACTTAGTAAGTAAGGTTATAAGTCCCTTAATTGGGGTTATAAGTATAGTTACCCTAATTGTAACCCTACTTACTAAGTCCCATGATCCTTTAAGCACGAGATGCAAGGCAGCTTTAGAAGAAAAGGAATCCGTGCCTTCTCCTCCTCCTTCACTCTCTGCCTCAGGCTTCTTCAGGCTTCGGGTTTGTATCAGGGCCTATCTTTGCGTTTTCTCGTGGTTCGGCGCTTAAGGTTTAGGGCGATCGCTCCGCATATTAGGGTCTAGGGTTTAGGGTTTGGAGTTTAGGGTTTAGGGTTTAGGGTAATATTTCTTACTTTGGGATTTTTGTGTTCCTTGGCTTCGGGTTGGCGAATTCTGCCTGGCATCTGGCACTACCATAACATGAAGGCCTGTTACCATGGGGATCCTACCACCAGTTATTCGGTAGTCAGTCGGACGTGCCAGTTGTCGGTGTCCAAACTTGGCAACCTGACAGACTTGATAATTAGAATAGGGCTTTGGGTTTAGGGTTTAGGGTTTATGGTTTAGGTTATATCATATTATAACTATAATAAGGAACCCCCAAAATAGTATAGGTAATTATTTAGGCCCCTGCATTACGCTATAATTATACTAAGGAACCCGCCACACGGTATTCTAACTATTACGGCCCCTACATTACAGCTTGGATACCGTAGGCAAGTCGGAAACACAAGGTCGCAGAGTCTACAGTATCAACCGACGATACGTCTCTGCGTGTGTGTATACATGTATATGTATGCATGTATGCTTCTATATATATATATATATGTGTGTGTGTGTCTGTGTGTACGTATGTGTATGTATTATACTGTAAATATATATATATATATATGTATATATATGTATATATATATATTAACACACACACATATATATATATATATATATATATACGTATATACATACATGTATATATACATATATATATATATATGTATTGGCATACAGAGGTTTGTCAGCGTTTGCTGTCCGAAGGGCTTCTCCTGCTTTGCACGGAGCTTCTCCAGCTTCTTCTCGGCCTTCAGCTTGGCCTGGAGGTTTGGGAGCTTCAGAACATTTGTTAGGGTTTGGGGTTTAGGGTTTAAGGCTTAGGGTTTCAGGTTTAGGGCTTAGGGTTTAGGGTTTAGGGTTCAAGGTTTAGGGTTTAGGGTTTAGGGTTTAGGGATCTTCATAGTACGGATCCTACTATTTAGGGTCCCGTGAGTTTCAGAACGCTAGGCTAGGCTTAGGCTGATAAGGTAGCTTGAAGCGGCCTACAGGCGCCAAAGCTAGAGGCCTCAACGACCTCCCGCCTAAGCCACGGACCCTAAACCCTAAACTGTAAGCCCCAAGCCCTAGCCTAGGGGCGCTAACCCCAAACCCAGAGCCCTAAACCAAAACCAATCAGTCTGAACTCTGAACTCTACACGTCGCGAAGCCCGGAGCCAAGAACTGACAAATTGAAACCTTGCACGGCGACGAGCTACCAAGACCTTTATGTAGACCTTATCAACCTCCTTGTTGGAGCTGAAACCACGCCCAAGCCGAACGCCTGCAGTACGGCCGACGCAACTGTCGTAACGACTGCTGTCGCAGAAACAGGTTATCACCCCATAAGTATAAGCCTTAACCCTGAAAGGGCCAAACCCTCGTAGGCCCTAAGCCTCAAAGCAACCAGTTTTCAATCAGCTCCAAGACAAACTTAGGGCTCAGGGCTTTGGGTTTAAGGTTCAGGTCGGGGTCCCGGGCTTTTCGTTTTGCGACCGACATTGGGACTGCCTAGCCTAAGACCGCAAACCCTTAAAGCATCATGTAGAACCTTGCTACAGCCCATACACAACTCCTGCCGAGGCCTCATCGAAATGCGCAGGAACTTAGTTTTTAAGTTACCATAATAAGGAAATCCTATCAATTATAATACCTTAAATCCTAAACCCTGTTATCTACCCGAACTGCTAAGGCTCCTGCTTCAAGCTCCTAGATTAAAACACTGAGGGCGCCACAGGGAGCCCTGCAGATTCTAATCCGAAACCTATGGAAGGCTCCATAAAAAAAAACTCCGCAACCCTCAGAGGCCCCCTGCCTTCTCCGCCTTCTTCCGGAGCTTTTCCGCCCGCTCTTGAGCCTGTCTCCCCCTTGAAAGGTGCCCTCAAAGTAACCCTCAGAAGTACCCTTAAAACGTTTTCGTACTAGCCCTTATGGCAACCCTTACAGTGCTACCCTTAAATGGTGGCCTGGTAGCCCTTACAGGATTTTGCCTTCACTGAGTAGGCCAGTTAAGGCTAAGGTCTTGCGGGGGGACGAAGCGCTTGCAATCTGAAGACACATGGGGGATTCCGAAAATAAGGGACCCTAATATAGTACCCGAAATAGTAGGATCCTTTTTATAAGGACCCCAAAATGAAGTACCCTAATTTTATGAAACTCTCACATGCAGCTTTGGCTATAGAGTTGCAACAACCACTACGACCCTTATAACAAAGCAAAAGAGTTCATAAACTCCTGCGCGGCAGGGTTTAGAGTTTGAAGTTGGGGGTCAAGAGGGTTTAGGGTTTAGGGTTTCACATGCCTCGTAGGCCTTTGGAGGAGCCGAGTTATCGGGAAGCCTGCGAGCAAGCTGTGGTGTCTTCCCTAAACCCCAAGCTGTAAATGTAGGGGCCTTAATAATTGGAATAGGGTTTTAGG
>CAJNDV010035398.1:0-14429 GCA_905221635.1 Symbiodinium sp. CCMP2456
GTGTTACCCGAGAGCTCCCACTTGTCAACATGATACTGTACCAAAGGTTTGAAAGTTGGGGCCACTAAGGTACCTTGTGCACTCGTGTTGTGAAAAGTGTTGCACACGACCTCAAACTCATCCTTGTTGAAAGGTGCCAAAGTGGGCCTCAGAAACAAAAGTGAGCCATGCCTAATGATGGGAACCTCATGTCCATCAGGCGTCGAAAGTGTGTTCTGCTTCTTAGATGAAAGGCTCACATCAGTCAAGCAACCGCTATGGTCGGCGTGCGTCCTTGCTTTTATCAGCTTGAACTCTGGTGGCATGAAGGTCTGGGCCTAGCAGTGTTCTTCGCATGTCATGGTTCCAAAACCACCACAAACCAAAAGTTTGCTTGAGATAAGCACAATAGATATCCAGGAAATCCTCAAGACCACTGTTGATTGCCACATCCAAAACCCCCGTGTTGCGAGTGGAGGTGGCGAGAAAGAGTGTCTAATCGCCGTGGACTGGTTGCAGTGGCCCTAACACGGACAAACATCCCCCATCTGTAAGGGGTTTTGCTGCTGCCTTCCAACGATGCTAAACACGGACCGCTGAGGCCTCCACCCTCATC
Organism: Symbiodinium sp. CCMP2456; assembly: GCA_905221635.1. Classification (NCBI taxonomy): domain Eukaryota; class Dinophyceae; order Suessiales; family Symbiodiniaceae; genus Symbiodinium; species Symbiodinium sp. CCMP2456. Next base: position 596 of record CAJNDV010035398.1, read on the forward strand.
ACTTTCACCGCCTCCATCTGCACCGCCCGCACCGTTTGCACCCCTCCATCGCCTCACCGCCTTGTAGCTGTCACTGGCTCCATATGTAATGATCAATCAAGGACTCCACGCCCGCATCGACCCCACCACCCTTACCGCCTCGGCGCCACCAACCCTTCTGCCCTCATCCCCCACCGCTCTCACACCGCCTCACCGCCTTGCCCTTTAGCTGGAGCTGAGACCCCGGCATGTTCCTGCTAACCAGGCCAAGTTTTGTGCGCCTGAGAGCTTCCGTATGCTTGCTATCCCTGGCAACTTGGTCATGTGCGCCACTTCTTCCAGCTAGAAAAATTAGCGAGGCAAGTGCTTTCACTCAAGAAAGGCAGAACGAAGGAACTGCGAGCCCCAGGTGGCTAGAACAGCACGCCCCAACACCTGAAAAAAGGAAACCAGGTACCAATCCCTGCACACCCAAGGAGTAGCCCAAGAAGGTCACAGGATATCGCAAACCTCTGTGCCACACGTGCCACCGGCGCCTGCATCTACATTCCGTTGTTGAAGTTGCCGCCGACATGAAACCTTCAGGCACCAGACGAAGCTCCACAAAATGACGGCCCCCCCCGAAACTAGCCGTCCAAAACTGGAAGAAACTCATTTTGGGAACCATGCGATATCACGAGTTTCCACCTGAAACAGTCTTCACTATAGGATCCCGCAGGAATAAGAAAGAGTCAGTCTGGTTCAAAGGAAGGCCCTCCCAAAAGTGCCCACCCATGTTTTTAACGCTCGCGTGACATGACTGCAAGGGGAGTGCAAGGGGAGTATGTGGAGCCTGGTAAAGCCTCAAGAGCAAACCACCTTTTCCGGAAGCCTTGGAAGGCCTCTGTGGCGAGCTCTGCCGCGCTCCCATGTACGTACGCTAGGAGGGACTTTCACAAAGGACTGACGCTTGAGGTGGAGCCTTAGCCAAGGTCTTGAGGTCTGGGCTTTTATGCCCGTAGGACAGTAGGCAATTTGTCGGACCACCTCTGACCCTCGGACTCCACTTCTGCCAAGTCGCCCCCTTGTGGCCAGGCACTTGGCACGCCATGACGCCAGATATGCCAGATGCGCTAGGGATCAGACAAGAGCTTACTGATTTCACATCGTCATGAGACTTGTTTGAGCAAGCGAAGCTCTTGTTTCACCTACTGCGATCACGCTGCAAGCCATAAGCGCAGCATGTGGGCTCACTACAACAATCGATGACTGGTCAGGCTCTACGCCTCTACTCAACTCAGTCGAGCTCAACGGATGTCCAAGGTATCTTTCAATCAGCTGCCCTCTGCAAGCTTCGCCCAGGCTCAGAACTTCTCCTGGCAACTCTCACGACATGTCTCACGAACTTAGCAGACCTGAAGGTGTACCAAACATCATTGAGACTGATAGTGCGGTCTTGCATGACAGCGAAGATCACGCTGACCCGCCCTGTTCACTGGCACGCGGCCTCAAGTTGATGATACAGTTCGCTGTGTGAACCGGGAACATCGCCTCTGTGGGGCCAGTTTTTCTCCTGACGGCCAAGTGCCAGGGCGAAACGTTGCAAAACTTTGTGAACCCTGCCCGGCCTGCTCAAGAAAAGCTTGCACCTTGCTCCAACGAGCATCAATCTTCCTGCATTCCTGACCAGGCACGCAGGCGGGGGCTGCAACATGTTCCAACTGCCAGCACATTGGGTTCTCGGAATAGCTGCTTTTGGGAAAGTTTCTCAGGGACACATCTGTGCCGTCTAAGCGCCCGCTTTCGGGAACAATTGCGTGACTGAAATATGTATATATATATATATAAATACCCGTATCTACTATAGTAGGTTAATCGTTCAAACCAGTGAGGCGCGTGCACAAAAGATCGAGAGCCAGGCCTTGCTTAGTGATCTTTCAGTTCGCTCTTTGGCGCATCCGGGCGGCATGGCATCATGATGCAGCGTGACCTCACAAAGCCGGCCAGCCCGACAAAAAATCACCCAGGGTTCAAAGCAATGATCGGACACTATGCGCAAAATGCACCGAGTCTTCCTGCCTTCGGGTCTTCGTGCAAAGAGCGTGTTCCTAAATGACAGGATGGGGCGAAGAAGGACACACTGCGCGCACCTGATCACGTGGCATGGGTTTTGGAAGGCGGTCCGGTCCTTCGCAGCTAGCATAACAGCGTCGCCGATCTTCTCGTTAGCCTTCTGGGACTCTGTGTGTCCAAGCGCTGCCACACAATCGGCCTGGCCTGCAAGGCCCACCACTGAAGCCACCATTCCTGGCATGTTGCTTTGCAACGGCCAAAAATAAAACACATCAGCCTTCAGAACAAAAGATCAGGCTGCAAAATGAGACCCTGGCCTGCCCCTCGATGTCTGCCATCGGCACGGGCCACTCGTCCATGTGCCCAGGTGCTCGGTTGGGCGGAAACCCCCGCACAAACAGCTTCTGACCTTTGACCGAATTATGCATGACATGACTACAGCTCCCATGGCAAGGGATCGAGGTATCGGCAACACGAAAGGTGCACAGCATGCGTGGGGCAGCCGTAGCGCCGTAGGGGGATCTTGTGTTTGTTCACTGTCCTACCGCCAGTGGCCTGAAAACTCTAGCCGCTAGCCTGTGATTGAAGGAACTTGGCGATTAAGCCACAATGGAAGCGAACCGACAGCTCTGTTGGTGCTAAACTGTCTTTGCTCAAGCACGGAGGCCATAACATGCACAAGCTGCGTCAAAAGGCATGGGCAGTTGAAAGCATTTTACGACTAGAACCCTGCGGGTGCCAGTGTCAGCACCGCCAAATCCCTTGCCTGTTCCCCCACCCCTTTTGGTTTAGAATTTGAACTGAAAACCAACCCAAATCTAGCCTTTAGGATTTAGGCTTTGCTTGGGGTTTAGGGTTTTCACGCAAGCCCAACCGAAGTTTAAGGTTTGTTAGCCCGCAATGCAGGAGGGGGCGAGGGGTACAAGCAAAGGAAATCTGGGGGGTACCCCGCAAGACGAACAATCGCAATTACACTACGGCTGTACAATGCACACGGATCACTTCTTGGACTCACTGTGCCCTTGCAGCGCTTCACTTTGCTCATTGCCTGCCGATGTTTGCCCAGCTTCCTCCGCGGCAGTGGCAAACAACTCAAAGGTAAATGTTCCATCTCCTATTATCATTTCTATGAGGGCCTTTATTATGTAGGGCCATGGGGGTCCCATTAAAGCGTGAATTAATTTTACGCATACCGTGGCATCCCCAAACTCTGGTGCACCTGCCGCAGTATTCTTCTCCTTGTTTTTCACGTACGCCCCATATAAATCGTGATTGATTTTTTTTTAGCATGCTCTAGCATCCTAGCTCCTGTGCTGTAGCAGATGGATAGGTAGTTTTTCTCTTAGATTTACTACTGGATATTGCATTCCATCTGGGCTAAAGTGTTTATAAGATCTCCTATTCAAACTGTGCCAAATTAAAATTGTATGGTCTTCTTCTGTATAGTGTTGGATCCGCTACGAACTCCGGGCCAAAGTGTAGGAACTTGTATTACATCTGGGCCGAGCTGTAAGAGCTTCTGTTAAATCTGGATCAAATTTCAGGAGTGCCTTCTCTATCGTCGACCATGGGATTGCCATTGAATCGTGATTTAACTGTTTTACCGCAGCAACTGCCGCCGCAACAAAAGCAACAGCAGGGTCAGCGACATCACATCATGACATATTCCGGTCAGTAGTGGCAAGGGGGATGTTTCGGTCGGTGGCCTGGTTCTAGTGTACAGGACGCGCGCAGCGCTGGCAGCAGCCGCTGCAACAATTGCATCAGCAGAGTTAGCAGTTTTGACAGTTGTTGAGAATGATAAAGACAATGATAGTAAGGATAATGATAACAGTAATCAGCAACCACAATAACAACAAAGATAGTAGCAGTAATGATGATTTCAATACTAGCATGAAATTGTAACATGAATCATCGCAACCCAAGTTCGGCTTTTGGAGTGCAGGCTTTGGGGTTGAGGATTTTGGGTACCAGTGTTTGGGGTATGGGTTGTCGAGTTTGGAGTTTGTGGCTATTAGTATTGTCTAGTTGCTACTGTTCTGTGGTTGTTATTGTTTGCGGATTCTTGCTGCTATTGCATTTTCGTTGTCATCTTCGCTGTCGGATTATTGATGCACGCTTATTCTTACTGGGCAAGCTGTGGATATCTCAACCGGAGCTGGTCTCAATGCTCAGTGGCAGTTCTCAGGGCATCTGATAAGGTAACGGACAACACTCTAGCGAAGCAACGCCGTGCAGAGCAGAAGTGGTGTCAGACTAGAAGCCTAGATGCCGTTGTGATAAGCCAGACAAAGCAGGCGGCGTACAACACCCTATGTAGGCCCGCTATCCTTTCCCTGATTGTATCTGGAAGCGTCAGTCTTGAGGCATCACTGGCGGAAGATGGCAAAGTGAGATATGAACAGCAAACTCTGCATGTACGCAAGTCGATGCAAAATCACACTGAATATGGAGTATTGTTATTATGGGGGTGTCGTAGGCAGGCTTCCAAAGAAATGAAATCATGATTTTATTGTTTTCTTGCTAGGTGCGCAGCAGGATGTGTAGGAAGTTGGTTTTGCAGCATCAGGGTATGAAAGCAATTTGAAAATTGGTTTAATTGCCCACGGCAATAGAAAGTCAAGCATTGCATTAAGTGTGACGCGACGATTCGATCGCAATTCGATCAATTCCAACTGTTTTGGGCGGGGGTCGGGGGTCGCCGAGGTCCCGAACGCAAGCACGTAAAGCTGGATTCAATTTTCTTTAGATCTCGGAGCCACTGTCTTACAAGTCGCGTCTAGGGGCCTTGGCCAAAAGGCTCGAGCGGCAATTTTTTGTTGTCAGCGCCGCTCTCGCCAGTTTAGGCTTTTAGGCTTTAGGGTTTAATGTGTAGGGTTTCGGGTTGAAGGCTTTAGGTTTAGGGTTTGGTTTTCAGGGCTTAAGGTTTGGGGTTCAGCGTCTAGGGTTTGGGGTTAAGGCTTATGGTTGAGGGTTGGATTTATGGTTTAGGGTCCAGCCGGCGGTTTGGTTGCTTGGGGTTTAAGTTTAGGTTCCAATGTTTTGGCTGTAGGATTCAAGGTTTACGGTTTAGGGCTTTAAGGTTTTAGGTTTTCTTTTTGGGTTTAGGATTTCCACCTTTTATGTTGAAGAGTTTAGTGTGTGAGGGCCTGCTTATTTCAGCTTTGGTTAGGCTAGGTTTGGCTGTGCTTTTTTTGCGCACTCTGTTCCTTTCCTGCTTTTCTGCTTCCGCGCCCCTAAACCAAAAAACCTTAAACCCTAAACCCTTAACCCTATAAAACCTCAAATGCTAAACCCCAAACCCTGAAACCCTGAAACACTGAAAACCTTCAGAACTGGCATGGGATGAAAGCTGAATGGTTTAGGTCCGTTGGTCATGGCTCAGTCAGTTTCCAAGGGTGCTTCTTGCTTTCGCTCGATCTGAGCGGATCTTTGCCGCTTGGCGGAAAAAGAGCGCTTCAAAAACACCCTGAACACCTAGACTCTAAAACCCTAAACCCAAAGCACAAAACCTCAAAAACCTAAACTATATAAGACTCAAAAGCTTAAAGCCTAAACCTAATGAACTCAAAACCCTAAATGTAGCTAATTACACGCCTTGTCCATCGGCCAGCTCAACCTCCGCCGCTTCTGCTTCTCTTCATCGCCGGCCCTGTGCGGGCGAAGACACTGTCAAGCACCGGGATGGACTTATCTTAAACCCTTGCACAGCTGGGTGCCGCGCAGGGTGATCGGGCTGAGGGGGTCTTCGCAGCCCAAGTACTGCGGATAGAAACGTTCGGAAGGAGTGTCATCGAAGACCTCGACAAACATGAAATCAAGATTGTGGCAAGCTAAACGTTCTCGGTTGCACAGACAACATGGCCCACGCGAGCGGCCTTGTCGGCTTCAGCTGCATGCCCAGCTGCGTGCCCAGCTGCATGCCCGGCTCCTTGTTCAGCTGCCTGCGCTTCTTCTAGCGCCTGTAGCCGCTCAAGATCCTGCTTGCGGCTTTTTTTCGTGGCGACGCCCACATGTGACTCTGCCTTCATGGCGTCGCAGGCAAAGTGAGCACTTGAACCAAAATGATTGCTTTAGTTCGAAACTCAAATTGCACACCCCTGCAGCAATCCCAGAATGCAAGTTGCACAAGCTGGGGTCTATACATCAGGAATGTCAAAGTGCTGCAAATGGCGGAGTTTCGCTTGGTAGGATCTGCTGCAAGTTTGGGCTTCGCCTGTGCTTCATCTGAAACTTCGTACTATGGTGCTGCAGACTGCAGAACTAAACCAGTTTGACCCACTGATCTTGCGGACAAGCCCTTGGCGCCATGGCGAATGGTGTCGCGACCTCGCTCATCTCGATGGACGACACCCTTCAAAGGAGATCAGGCGCTGAGCACGGTCCAAAAGTCTGGACTTTTAAACGATTGCGTACGGAGCAACCAGGGGCACCAGCTACTTCAAACATCATGCATGATTAGGACCCTGATGAAACAGTCTTGTGGCTTCGTATCTGAGGGCAAGGTTGTTTAACCCTGCTGCACCGCTGGGTCAAAGACTGCGAAGATGTCCGGCCTTTGAAGCACAGGTACACTGAGGCCTACTCTGAAGCATTCTGTTGAATCAACTTACATGGTGTTGGTAAAGACTTTACAAGTCATGGGACCAATAGTGGCGGTGGTGGTTGTCGTAGTCGTCGTCGCGGCTCCCGGTCGTCGAAGAAGCAACACCAACACACGTGCAATAGTCATTGACAAGGCAGGAAAGCTCGGCCGGAAGGGCTGCAGAAACGTTGTTGTTGCTGTGGTTGTTGTTGCCCGCCACCCCCCAACAATGCTTGTTGCCGGTGGAAAGCTTGAAAAATGGGTTCACAGCCACGGTTAAACGTCATGAGCAAGCCGGGCAGTCTAACTGAATGCCCGTCTGACGTGCTGATGATTCCCTACTCCTGTGTACTTAGTCAACCATGGCTTTGTGCTTCAAACTGTTTCATGGATAGATTATGCTTTCACGGAAGACTGCCGCCTTTTGGGCATCTGCACACTTCTGTAGCAACGGCGTGTTCCTCGGCTGCACCTTCTGGTCGCCATGCAGTGGTCAAGGTACTTTGCCAGGGTGGACCGCAGGAAAACATGCATGCCCCAAAGCGCCGAGGCATCTGTTGCCTTTCGCTGCCATTTTGACAGCGCAGGAAACTGGGAAGGTCCACCTTTCACTGCTGACCCTACGAAATGCTCTCCGGAGAGAGTCACTGCTTGAACGCCTCGCCTCTCAGGCCTCAAGGGCAAATCTGAAAGCTTCGACACAGCAAAGGCCGAAATCGGAGGCACCTGAAAGCCTTTGCCTAGCCCCGTGACTGGACAGCAACACAGCAACACAGAAGGACTCGTCAGCACCAGGGCTCGCTCAATCTGCAACACTGTGCTGCCTGTCTTGGGTCTCTGACTGCGTGCGGGTTCCCAACCCACTTTCTCTCCAATCCAATCTGCCGCATTGATGCGCTGCACATGCTGAAATGCATAGCATGATAGCATCGTTGAAGGCCTTCAGGTTGCGGGCATTCTCCACGATCTTCTCGAACTTCTGCGTCACAAGTTCCAACCTGTCAGATCTCAGCTGACTGACATCTGAGGAGCCGAACTCAAAACTCCGGCGGTGCCACTGCTTTAGAAGCTCTTCTGGCGATGGGTTCTCCCTGAACTTGATCGTCTTTACGAGGGCCTGAGCAAAGAAGGGTCTTGCAAGCGACGAGTGCCCAGTCGCACCCTGTACCTGCGCAAACTGCTTGCCCATCACGTGCAAGGCGTCCATCTCGAAGTTCGAGTCGCCTACAGAGTTCCAGATTTCTGCTGCGAATGTCTTTCCCAGATCTGGGGAAGCGCCTACGGAAATCAGATTGGTGATGATCTCGTTATCTAGCTGCTTTTGCACCTCGGGAAGATTCGCGAGAATCAGCGGTAGAGGAGCAGAGGAAAGCAGCATGCCTCCAAGAAAGCATTTTCTTTCCACTTTCCCACCTGACATCACCGGTTCAGGAAATTCCGGATGCAGGAAGAAATATTTCCTGGACAGCTGTCCCATCGCACCTCTCCTGGAAATTCTGGCTCAAACTTGGTGCCTCTGGCGGATTTCGCAAGCAGGGATATGCAAACACATGCGCTCTGCAGCTCACAAACTCTAGTCCCGACTGTGAAGCGGGCGCGCAGAGATGACCCGAATTCTCTGAAGCACGTCCAACATGCCCGGAGCCTGCAGGGTCACAGCAGTTGAGAGCCCTTCCTTTCACAGGTGAAGTTGTCAGGGCGCAGGCCCACTTAGCCGCGCTGTACTCGACCCAACCGCTCATTGCATTCGTGATGATGAAGGTGTGGCCCTCGAACCACGGCACAGCTCATCGGGCACAGCCGGGACTTGGTTCCAGGCTGGGGCTCGCACCATGCGCTGGGCAAGTTGCAGAAGCTTCTTCGAAGCCGACTCGATTTCCTCTGCATTCCAAACTTGGAACAGCTAGGAGGCGAAAGTATGGCGAAAGTGCAAGGTAGCCTGGCCTTGAGGCATCGTTCCACGGCATGGGAGAGCCCATGCTCCTGCGAGCCCATGCCTTTGTGCCACCTTCTTCTCACGACATGACCGAAACCAACACAAGGCCCGATAGTCTGTGTCCGGATTCGTCACACCGATATGCGCGGTGCTTGGCTTGTACAAGGGACGTTTCTGCCAGTTTCGTTGTCAGGCCTTCGAGCTATAGTGGCCGAAGCTCCTAGAAACCTAGAAGCCTAAGCCCTTGCCCTCCTACGAACTGCCGATCTGCTGATACAGTGCTGCAACGTCTAGGTCCTGGCGGAGATTGAGAAATGATGTGCACAGAAGCGTGTCATCCCAGTCGAAGATGATCACCGTTTGATGCTGCGGTGACTTCTGCGCCTCACAGCAACAAAGAGAAGCAAGAGAAAGTGACGGGCAGCTCTCAGACAAAGCGCAGGCCTGTGGCACCCACACCTGTGAGTAGGAAAGCTTGCGGAGAAAGTTCACCCTGAAGTCGTCTTGACCTCCACGGAGCAGCTGTTGGACTCAGATGCAGTTCATGCTTGGTGCACCGGCTTGGCGCCCAACTCTTCAAGTCCAGTGCGTTCATCTCAAAATCCTCGCCCTGTGCGTGCAGCCCGAATGCAGCTTGAGCCCAGACAAGTACTGACGGTGCCGGACGCTGCCCCGCAGCAGTGGGCCTCTTTCTCACCCGATTCCTCTGGGTGCTGAAGCCTGTCCGGTGCCTCCCGAGTTGAAAATGAAAATCCTTCGCGGCAAGGGGGGGCCTCAGGAAAAGGCCTCAGCGGTGGCAGTCGGTGGAACGGGAGGCTGGTAGCCAGCAAACTTCCTGGCAGCGGAACTCCGGAGCTGGGAGGGCTTCCCGAGGGCCTTCTCTCACCGAGGAGCTCATGATCCTTCTGGATCCCCAAGCGGTGCAGGTAGTCCTGGTGTCAGCTCTTTCGCCGCGAAGCAGAAAGGCGGCGCTCCCAGCCTTTCGCCGACGGTTCACCTCCACTTCAGGCGGAGTGATGGGTGGAGCACCTGCGCGGAACATCACGCCATGCGAGAGAAAGGGAGCAGGAAGAAGGGACCGTCACCTTCTTCAACGTTCTGGGTTTGGCCCATGAGTCCTCAGCTCACCAAGCTGGCACGGTGAAAAAGAGACATCCAAATCTGCGGGAAAGTGACCCACTGCCCCAAAGTCTGGGTGTCCAATGGCGCTCGGGCCGCTCGAGGATTGCAAGATCTCTTGTCAAGCTTTTCAGCTTGCAGTTTTGCCAGTCTTGCAGGATTGTAGCTGACTGGAGCCTCAAAGCAAATTTTGTAGCAGCGACCATCCAATCTGGCTCCCAGATGTCCTGTGAGCCGAGATCTTTTGCAGATGAAATGTCTTCCTTGCGAGTGCGTTGGCCGTTCTGTAGACACTACCTTCGATGCGCTGTCAGTGCACTTGGGAGCTTCACGCTGCTCGATGCCCCCTGCTGTTCCGGAAAGGCGACCATTTCTTGCATGGGATAACAGAGAAGCTCCAGGTACTGCGAGCTGGTTAGCATGGGCGATGCGATCGTGCACCCGAGTCTGCTTTGGCACTCTGGACACGATTCAGGGGAGCGCTATCATTTCTGCGCCTGCGCAAGAGCTGCAGGCGCCAGGCGGCAGCTTCATATGAAGCAGTGGCGTCTGCCCCTGTCAAGGTCCCGAGTACTCCAAGTCACCATCCTGACACATTCCCGCCTTCGACCTTTGGCCCGCAGCTCCTGTCAAAGTTCCCCAAACCACCCGCAGCGCAGGCTCACCCTGCACGAGCTATCCCCCTGCCTTGCACATGCACAGGGAGAGCAGCACCGGAGAGCTGCTTAAGCCATCCGAGAGGACGCCATCCAAACCTGCCTTACGAGTAGCCATCTTTGGTCACGTGGCGCACCACACAGGACCTCAACAACCTTTTGGGCCGGTGCCGATCTCAAGTCCGGGTTGTTCATCAAGTAGCTCACTTGGGCAACTGCCTCGGAAAGCTGTCGCTCGCCCTTTGAACAGAACCGCCTCCATCTCTGTGGCCACCACATTCTGGGCAGAGTTCGTGGCCATTTGAGCCTGTGAATTGTTGCGAAGTTCTCTCCGAACGCTTGGCGAACCCGGGCCTGTTGTGAAGCATACTGCGCTGCCTGCGCTGCTCTGGATGCTGTGTACGCTGCCTGGCGGGAAAAGTAGCTGCTGGAACGTTATGCGAAGTGGCAATCGCGCGGACCTAACTAACGCAATGCATGTTGATGGCACGCTGCCATTCATGGTCTTCCAAACCCTTTTCAACACTTTGCCGTCCGCACGTGCCGAGCCCATTGCGATGCGGCCTCAGAAGCGGAACCGCGCAACAAAGAAAAAAAACATTGAGCAATTCAGGCTATACGCCTGCCTCCGCCATCTCGTTGGGAGGTGTAGCGGCACTGGGCGGAGTACCCTGCAGCACGCGATAGCAGCCAAGCTTTCAGCGGAAAACAAGCATATGAGAGGTTCTCTGGGTGTCCAACCCCTCCTCCACCTCCTGTTACGTCCGCTGCTCCTTGAAACGCCGTGTCCTCGCCAAGCCATGCATCAAACTTTCCACGGCTTTTGTTTCCGCTGCGTTGCTGAGGCGACAGCCAAAGGTATGTGAAAGCCCGACATGGCCTGAGTCCCTCGCAGCATGACTAATCCAAGCCTTTGCAGCTAGTGGGTGGGAATCTGTAATGCTTGAAACTTCTACATCCAGAAGCAACGTGCAAGACGTGGAACGATTGCACCTCTGATGCTTCTAGAGTCTACACAGCCAATGGCCTTTGAGCCACCACGACGAACTTGCAAGCTGGCAAGCGGAGACAACTTCCAAAAGAAATGCTGCTGAACTGCGTCTGGGTCACCTGTTCGTGAGATGTACCGATCGATCGTACACGAATCAGCGACGAACGAAGGTCGGGGATGCAAAAACTCGCGAAAAAAGTGTGCGGGACTGCTAGGGCTGGGATTGCTGAGCACTTTGTTCCGAGATTCTCTGCTCGGGCATTGTAAATGTAATTGTGGTACAGATGTTTGGTCGCTCTAGCTCTTTCCACTTCAGCACTGGATTATGTTCGGTTTCGTCCGTTGATGTGTTGCTTTGCGTGTTTCCATCGTTCGTTGTCCTCCCCGTCCTTTCCTACTGTACCCACACACAACCCACTGTCGCCGTCCCACTACCGAATGCTGAACAAAACTTCACAACAATCATGACAGTAATGCGATAGCCACTCCGGTAGGACCAAGGACCAAGGATAGACCACAAAAACCAAATGGATCACAAGAGACAGCTGACCCAAGACTAGAAACAGTCAGATGAGGAGAGTCAAAAGGAGGGTAAAAAGACCTTCGCAAAACACAACGGGCAGACCTGAGCTCTTGGTCGCGCCACCGGGCCCCCGGGCGCAGCACCCCGACTCCACACAGAAGCTCCTGGAAGAGAGGCCTGGGCCCTTCCCTGCAAACCTCCTGCAAATCGAATCAAGATGAAAAAAAAAACAGGTCGCAGAAGGAACTGGTCATGTGTGCAGGACCGAAGCCGCAGCCGTCTCTTGTAAGTACTACTCCAAGCTGGCTGCAGGGCGTAGCCTCATCTTCCAAAGAAGCTCGCCAATCACCAGCCCTGTATGACAGCTGAGAGGGTGCTACCTCCTCTGAGCCCGAGGTCCTGGAAGTCTCAGACTTATGACTCCAACTCGTCGCTTACCACTTCCAAACGTTTCGCTGAAAAGCTGGCAATAGGCTCAACTGCCAGCCGAGAACGCGGTATGGGACTTTGCATGTGTTTTGCCCTCGAAGGTTGCTTCTCGTTGTCCTTCCTCGTCTCCCGTTAAATCCCTCAATCTTCTTTGATTGAACATGGTCCGGCTGGGGAAGCCGAATCACTCGGTAGCACACCGCTACTCTTCCGGGGGGAAAGGCATGAAGCTTGTAAGAAAGTAGTATGCTTAAAAGTTTCAGGTCCTCCCTCCTGAATGGCCGGTCGCGAAAGGAGGCACCGGCCCAGTTTCTCAGTCGGTCTCTCTTGCGCGCTCTCACTACAGACTGCATCTACCACACTTTCCTTCTCGTGCAACTTAACACTGAGTGAAGTAGAAGGAAGGTTAAGGTTCATTAGCATTTCTATCGGCGCTGGCTGTGCAGTTCTGAAGCATTGCTGTCGGCATCATTTTTCAAGTTTCCACCCATCTGCTTGCAGTCTCCTGGCGTCTAGACTCGTGCTGCGACACCCTGCTCCTGAAGCGTCAGAAGCCACCCCCACCATTCACCTGCACAGCGCAGTTGGTCAAGCCTAAACCAGCCAGCGCACAAAGAAAGCAAGAGCCTCGCGGAGTGCTCATGCTGGGTCCGTTGAGGGCAACACCTCCTGCCATTGCATGTCACACCAACAGAGAGCGGCACCTTGCCCTCTGAATGACCCGAGAGAGCCTCTTCCAAGCCCAGCAGAGTTTGCAACTCCGACTTCCGCTCCTTGAACGAATTCAGACCCCTATGAATCGATAACCATGCACAGTTCTGCGCCTTCAGTTTCTTGATCTCTGCCTGAACCGTCTCGATCTGCGCAGGCATCAGTTCGCGTGAGACAGAGATCAACAACCGCCTTCCGCGCTGCAAACGGCTCTTTTCGCCGCTGCAAGATGCTGCGGCATGCTCGCCAAATCATACCAGAGATGACGGTTCTGCGACACATGGCGCAGCCGGCCATCGCTGGCCCACTCCGAGAAGACTCCACGCGGTGCGGCGGTGCTTCGACAGTCGGGTTAATACTCTTCGAGGGCCTTCGGGCAACTTGTGGAAGCTTGTCGCGGGGATCGTAGAGACACAGTGGCCACTGGCATCCGAGGTCAACGCCGAGCCTTCGGGGTCATCGGACGTGTGCGCAGGGTCACCGGAACGGATTGCCATTGCGTGCCTCCCGGAAAGGATTCCGGGAGTTGACCTGCACTGAGCATAGTAAGCACTACGCCACTACGCTAGTGTCACGACTAGTAAGAGAGCACAGCAAAATTGCAGAAGCAGCACCTGCTCCCTCCCCGAATTCCCGAATTCTTCCCGGCCTCCGCTTGTGATGTTGCACTGTGGGTAAACGGGTTTGAACCCTTTGCCAGCGACCCAGCCGCCGATGCAGCACCACTAACCCCGGCTTTAAGCCCAGAAGCCACCTTCGAGGTCACATGATGCTGCTGTTCGAAGTCTCGCGCCTTCGTGAAGGTAGCCCTTGCACCTTCGCCTATTTTGTCGGTGACCCCATATTTCTGATT
>CAJNDV010035398.1:14607-26266 GCA_905221635.1 Symbiodinium sp. CCMP2456
TTGGAAAGCTGACTGCGTGGCCCCAAACACCTTCGAAGTGATGTTTTGCTGCGGCTGCTTGGCACCTTCCGGGATCTTATCCGTGACTCTGTTGACGTTTCGATCATGGTCCTGTGCTGGTGAAGCACTGCCTGTGGGTGAGTTTGGACCTGAAGTTGCTTGCATTGCCGCTGAGAAGACCGCGGTGCCAGCCATGGCTTTGGGACTCAGGTTGCCAAATCTGGCATGGGCTTCATGGGCCGTCTCTGCGACCTCGACCCCCTCAAGGTCTGACAACGGAGCAGGCAAAGCTCCGGTTTGATCCCCCAGCAGCTCCTGCGCCCTGGACGACTGCCTGAGGATCTGCATCCACCTTAGCATCTGAGATGATCCGATGAGCTTCTGCCGAGTGTGAGACAACCCCGGGGACCCGGCCTGTCAGAGAAACTGAGCGCCTTCAGACACTCGTCGATGCGCCTCTGCCGAACTGGGCTTCGTCGCCGCAACCTGATGCCGGTTCGGAGGTGACCTCTCTTCCTGCCTGCACCTGCCTAAGATGCCTGGGACGACCTGGATCCTAGCCGAATACGATTGGCGCGTCTCCCGCCCCCTTTCCGCCGGTGTTTTATGTGTTGCACCTTGCCACACCTAGCGCGCTAGAATGCAGTGGAAGTGGAAGCACCGAAACCGAGTTGGTCCCAGCTGCGTCAAGAGAAAGAGCCAAGCAGTCTCGATGCTGTTGTCTGGGCCATGTAGCTTGGAGTCCAAGCTGCCGTTCCTCACTAGTTGACCACTAGCGTTTTTCATGGGAGGTTATACGGAAGAACGGAGGAGTGCGGAGAGCAGCCCCAGCATCCGGGGAGCCGGCCGGCCGCTTTGGAGGAGAGATCGCCGCAGCAACTCGAAGATGGTCTCGCGGCGATTCTCCCAGGATCTGCGGAAACGCAGAAGATCCAAGGATATACCTACCGATCTACCCTTAGAGACTGCAGAAAACCCGCAGCCCTTAGAAAGAGAAGCGCCTGGGATTGCTCATGATGTCAGACACTTCACGAAGCACGTCCGCCAACGAGATGTCGCTCGAGCTCGGGGGAAGGGCCATGGCAAATGGTATAGCGGAAGGTGGTATGGCACTGATATTTAGGGCTCCTATCAGACTACCAGCCGTTGCCCTAGAGACAATGACGCATCTCATCAACAACATGGAGAAGACGATGCCCCTAAGATGAGATCTCACATCTCAGTAAAGCCGGGCTGCGGCTTGATGCACTCGAGGCAACAGGCAGAGATCGCTTCTGTCCAGCTCGGCTCCAGATTGGCAAAGCTTAATGCCTCCTCGGCAATGGAGCTGGCCCGCTGGCCACCGCCCTCGGCTTCAAGGGGAGAACCGACGCACCCTCCGGTGGAGCTCTGCTCCCCCCGACCTGCTCTGGACCATCTAAGGACTTTGTCTGCTCGCAGAGCCACCTCAAAGCACCAAAGCGCTTCCACGACGGACGACTCCTTTGCAGAACATCTCTAGCCCACCTAAGCATGAAAAAGGAAGGGTCGTCGGGGCGCTCCAGAAGAACTGCAGTCACCAGCGCCTGCACGGCGACCGTCTCCAACATAACAGTTCCACCCGGGCGCGCATACATGAGGCCTCCAACACTGGATTCACCTTCTCCTGTATGTACCTGAGCTCAGGACTCTCTCTTTCATGAGGTCCTGGGACCGTCGGGGTCCGAATCCTCATGCTAATCTCAGAGAGAGCTGTGGGGCCCCGCATCAGGTGCTCTTGAGCAGACCTGTTCACGAACTGTGGCCTGTCCGACCTGGCACAAAGCAGGGCACAGAGGGGTCCAAGGCCCCCCGCGCAGCCGTAAAGGTGATGAATGCGAGAGGTGCGGCGACACGCAAAGCATGCCAGGTGCCACATGTCTCAGGAAGGACTCGCTGCGATCCCAGGAGCCATGATCCTGTTCGCCTAACTACAACGCTGAGCCCAGAAGGAGGATTCGGGTGAAGCTCTTGAAGAAATAGAAATGCCCCACGACGCTCTGCGAGCTCGACGCTTTCTCCGACGGCTGAGTTGCTGAGTGGCTAAAGCGGCTAACGCGGCTAATGGAGGTGAAACGCCACGAAAGCCGTGCCGAGGCGTGAAGTCTCAGACTTGCTTCCAAGTCCTCGAGGGCTTCCTCTGCTCGCTACTCCTCAGGCTTGTCTCTCACCGTCGGCCCTTCTTTTTGCCTCCACCTTGTTTGCTGCGCCGCTTGGACCCGCTCTTCCCGCTCGCTTGCGAGCGCGCCTGGGTCTGGCTGAAGGCTTGGGCTCTGCCGCATCTGCCGCATCTGCCGCACTGCCCTGCATCTGACTGGGCCCCTTGGGCCCCTTGGGCCCACGGCATCGTTGCGGCGCTCCCGCGTCACGCCAACCTGTCGCGGGTCTCATGCACGGTGTTGTCAGAACGGCACCAGGCCTTGGCGGCTTTGTGTTTGTCGATGTAGCCATCGCCGGACAGCACGCGACCCACTGTCTTCAAGTAGCTGTCCTCGCACCCCCCCCCTTTTGTGGATACTTCCGAGTCACTCGCAGAAGCGGCTCCTTCTCAGCGTTGCTGCTGACGGGCGCAATGCCCTTCTTGCGTGTGGGCTGCAAGTTTGTCGCCTTCTTCTGGGAAGCATGATGAAACACCATGAAACGTCAGAAAGATGGCTTGCGAAGTCCCTGACTCGCCTCGTTCGGCGCTATCCTGTCAAACTTGCCGTAGGAGGCAGACGACACCTGGAGAGCGGTCCAAGACAAACCTCGGTCACCTTTCTTGCAGAACTCGGCAAGCCTGTGCTCGTTTCACAGCCTCCCTTAGCCCATCCTTCCCTCTTTTCCTGAGATGAAGTGTCTCCCAAAGCGCAGATGGCGCAGACAAGTGTCGAGCGAAGGCGCCAAGTGAGTGACTGAGGCTATGTCTGGCTGCCCACGAGGTCAGGCACTGAGGCACGAAGTTTGCCTCGCGGCGAGCTCTGTTGCTCGTGCTTGCTCCTGTCCCCGCAGCTGAAAGTACAGGTTTGCCTCCGGCGGCCTCCACTTGGTTTCGAACCTGGTGATGGCAGCCGTCACTGCCCATGCTCTCAGTCTCGTGCACTTGCGGCCGGGTTGCTTCTCGCATCTTCTGTCGGGCTTTCACAAGTCTTTGCTCCGCCTTGGCCTCAAAGACTCCGAACATCCGCGGAAACATACCAAATACCACGAATTCACCAGAAATTGCTGATGCCCGAGCCAACTAACTCCAAAGACGAGCCAGATCCCCCGAAGAACGACTTGAGAAGAGAAACGACTAGGGCTCGGAAACCAGGCATGCCGATGTTGCAAGAAAGAGAACTCGAGAGGTTGCGCACTGTTTCCTTTGTTGAACAGTCCTGCTACTTGTAGCACAAGTTAAGCAGGACCCAGTCGCCGTGCAGAAAGCTATTCCAAATTTCTGGGCCCCGGCTTTGTCAAAGGGATTCTCGTTGGGATCCTCGTGTTGGCCAACCTCGCACACGCCCCCAGCCAGCAAAGGCGGGCGAGGCTTTGTCCCCTGCCTCGTGCACCCAGTTCGCCTTGTCCTGAGACTTCTTGATGCTCTTGTAACCTGCCGGTGACGTGTCGGCCAAGCTGGCGCCCCTGGGCCCTGCGCCCATTTGGGCCCACTGAGCCCATGGCCCCAGCGAGGCTTCCAGTCCCCTTCGATCTGAGCGCGGGGGCAAAGACCCGGGAGCTGGGAGAAGCGATCTGAAGGCGGGAGATGTGGGCGGCCTCGTCCCAGACCAGCCGACTTCGCTTTCGCTTCTTCATGTTCCTTTCCTGAGCTTTTCACCCCCCGGGACTTCCTCTGCTCGCTGTGTGGCAGGAAATGGACCTCCATGAACTTTTGCCACCTTGTCTTCGGCTTCTCCTTCGGTATAGGCTTTGACCGGGGTAGCCGGAATGTCTCCTGAGGAATTTGGGACCGGCATTGGCATCGCAGGGCTCTCCAAGGCGCGGGGCCTCTGCAGGGAGTGACACCATTGTCCCTTCGTCACCCTGACACCACTAGCCATCGGACCACTGCGCTTCTCTCCGGCGTTGGCTCTGTTGGCTCCCTTCGGCCTGCGTCCTCGGCAGCATGAAGAGCTTGTTGATCAGGAGCCTTCAGACCGCACCGCCGTACCGCTTCGAAGAGTCATGCTTTCTCTTCTCTCCGATTTTGGCATGGCCCAGTCCAACTCTCCTCACCAGACTCGCGATTCTTGACACCATCTGAAGTCGCACTCAAAGCTCTCCAAGCTCTCACATGGGATCATCTCTCTCGGGTCAGTCCACTGACCCCTGGAACCGCTGCCATGCGGCCTTCATAAAGCAAACAAGAGGCCGTCTCTCCTGGTTCACCAAATCTTCTCTTTCACTTCACCCAACCCTGAACCAGAACGTCCGTGCACTGTGCCCGTGAACGGCCGGGGGTCGGGATAAAGACTAAAACCTGGGTGATGCCGTGCATTGCTTTTGGAAACAGGACTGCTCTGGACTCCTGTCTCCTAGCCCGCTCCCCAGACCAGCAGAGATGCGAAAAACAGACAGAGTCAGAACAACCTTCCATACCCTCCTTGCCTCGAACTAGATCCGCAGACCCCCGGGGGCGGCGCCCAGAAGCTGTGTTGTTCTGGCTCGCTGAATCACTTAATTCTAATTCTACTCCAATGCATGCCCAGCCCTGCCAAACCTTTGCAGACCGCACCGTGCAAGGCTCGGTTTGCATGTGTAGTTTAGTGGTAATGGTAGTTGAGTCGTCATTTAATTCGACTCCAATGCATGCCCAACCCCCCAAAACCCAGTTGCCCCACACCGCCCGAATGTGTGTCTGGAAGTCCGACCGCTTTCATACTGGCTTCTTGTATTGCCGTTGTGCCAGATGCGTACGTAGACACCTACATGCATGGTGTCATCTCCAATTTCCCCAGCTCGGGACCCCGGCTGAACAGAATCCCGGCTGTAGGCTGCAACATCCATGGCAGAAGACCTCAACAAAGACGGACAGCTGCATAGGCGGAGGCAGCCTGCATGCACAGGGTCCGCACATGGGCGAGATGTCGTAGGCCGCCATGTTCTTGAGATCATATGCGAGGTTGTCTTCCCTCGATGCCTGTCAAAATGGGGCACTCTGATCGACTTTTTCTGTTTCGTGTGAGCAGTCTCTGCTTCCCCCGGCCGTAGGGACAGGTACGGCATCTTCCTCCGAGCCAAGCATTCTGAGCCGGAAGCTTCTACCGGGCGCTTCCTTCGACTTCGAGCCACGAGAAACGAACGAGTTCATGCCAAGCTTGCAGAGATGCAGAGACGGGCACCGCGGACCGGAAAAGGAAGCGCACAAAGGACTTGGCTTGGCGGGACCGCTCCTCTTTGTTTTCATCGCCAACACCGCAGGCCGAGAAGCGCCTTGAAACGACGAGGCCTCCCCGGGTCTGGCGACGTCTGGACATCTCAGGTCCGACTCACTTTTTCTCAGAAAATTGCTGGCACAGGCGCAACTCCTTGTGCTGCCTACACATCCGCGTGAAACAGAGGCAACGACATTGAGTGTGGACAAGACCACAAAGCTAGAGATGTTGGACACATCCGCACCGGCACGATCGCGTAGAAATTGGAAGCTTGAGCGTTGAGGCGCTCATGCCGCAAGCTCCAGATCACTTTGGCTTTCCCTCTGGCTTCTCACCCTTTCTTTTGATCTGGCAGCAGGCGGTAGATTGAGACACCGGGAAGATGATCGCACATGCGGCTGTTGACTACAACTTCGAGATAGACCTCGGGTTTGGCACCCATGCTCGTAAATCATGCCCAGGCGAGCCAAGCCAAGCGGATCCATCTGCTCGTTCGGGGAGTTGATGATCTGAAAACGAGGCACAGGGCCAAGGCTGTCTTATATTATGTTTTACAGAACTATATTATATATTCTATTGTTTCATTCAACCTTCAGATCCTGGCCTTGTACTCCATCTTTTCCCAGACGGTACCATCCTCCCACCTCAGGCAAGGAAGAGGAAGAGGAGCTCACCGGCCGGAGAGCCGGCCGGCGCCAGAATGCAGAAGTGGAGGCCCAAGCTCGATTCCTTTCACTTCCAGCTTCTTGTTGCTGAACCATTTTCCCTTGGCTTTTTTGCCTCCCTTCTCCTTGAAGGGAACTTCTATGTTTTTGTCGTCATACCTGGGAGACTGCTTTCTGCTCAAGTTCAAGTGCGAATTGAAGGCAGGCCGAGGCACTCCGCAAGGCACTCCCACACGTCGCCCTTTGGGGAGTCCTTGCGCGGCACATATGGCTGCTACGAACTTTGAATGCTTTAGAGGCAGCTGGGCCTTCCCCAAGATCGTGGCATAGCCGCCCAGCGCATCAATGTTCCGCAGGCAAGTCTCAAAGCAGTCAGACTGTAATCACCCTGCTACCCGCCTTGACGCTCCTGAGTTCTGCACACCCTCTGGGGTCCCTAACTCGGCCTTGCCACACCAGCCAGAAAGACTGTGAACGAGGAATACCATTTCTGGGCACCAGACATTCTCCTTGCAGTCTCTGCTGGTGTCCAGAAACGAACCATCCCACTTCTCTGTGCTGAAGCTGCTCTGCGCCTTCCACTGGTCACAGCCGAGCTTGCTACGCGAAAAAGGGATGCTAAGGTTGAAGCCTGCGCAGACTGGCGGGAAAAACCTTCGGCGACAAACAACTTTCGTCGCAATGCACACATGAAGAAGTGCCGAGAGGCACGAGGACGAAGCTGATGACAACACCGAGGACGACAACCAGGACGACACCAAACAAGCAAAATGCCATGGTCCGCAAACGGTCTTTCTTGACTACATGCAAGTGTTTGGCAATCTGGTTATGTTTGTGTGCATGATCGCTAACTTTGGAGTACGTCTTCTTGTGCTGGCTTTTGGTGTTCCAGTGTTGAGAACGTCACGTGGATAATTTTACGTGTGTTGGATGGGTGACTGCCAATATCTCCAAGCTGCTGTGCGATCATGTCTTGCTTGGCATATACCCGGTTGGCGTGGGTCAGCATTATCTTGGCAAGCGGCTTTTTGAAGATTTTGACAACGGGTATTGAGTCGTCAAGTGAACCGATTTGTGCACACTTATTCGCGCGGAGTCGTGGACCCGGGCCCTGGGTTCGAGCACCGCGGATCCACCCACAGCGGTGGCGGCACCGGAGTTCGAATGAACAAGGGGGCGGGAGGCGTTCACAAGGGCTTCGCAACACACCTGGCTCCGGTGTCCTTTAATGACGGAGCCCTACAAAGCGGCATCAACCCTGTACAACCCTCAAAACACACCCGAAACCAGGAGCTTCAAAGGGCGTCCAGCTATGTTGCGGATTGGCGTGTCCAGGACGTCCGTTGACATACCGAACATCCTGGCGACCCTAAACCCTAAAACCCGAATGAACCTCGGGTCCCAGACCCCAGGCCCTGGATTTTAATTTTCAGAAAGCCCGGAACCTGAAACCTCAAATACTCTGCACTTAATACCCCAAGATCCTCAACCCGACTCCGCAAACAAAGAAGCCTGAAACCCAGGCTGGTCATTGACCCTTTGCTGCTTGAATCGCGTGCACGTGCCCCTGGTTGCTGCTCCAGTGCACGAGCGAGAACGACTGAGGTGCCTGAATCACTGCCTGCATCGACGCAGAGCTCCGATCGGGAACAGTGCTCGAGACGCTTAGTCGCGCGAATACACCTCAACCACAAGTTTTGGGTCGTAGAGCAGCAAGGAAGTGACAACATGATGGTGACGAGGATGAGACGACAACGATATCAACGACAACGGCAACGACGTCGCAGACTAGGACGATTACAATCTGATTCCGATCTATGTGCGTGATTTACGTCAGCTCTGCTTCCCTGGCCTAGCAGACTGCCCACTGCTCCCAGCAGCAACCGACGTGGACCTGCAGGTGCTGTCTCGACGTTCTCTATCGAGTATACTCTTCGGCAGATGAGTGACACTGTTAACCGTCAGAGTTGCACGAGACTCCCACATCATGGAAGACCGAAGCAAACGACACAGCCCTATCCGAGACATGATGATACGGCTGCAGCTCTCACCAGATTGCTCCCAGCTGAACATACTGCTTTGGGATCGCGTCGTTGGCCTTCTGCACGGCCGAGGGTCACGAAGAGGGACCCAAGCCTGCCAGCTCTGCACGTCGCCGTCGAAGGAGATGCCAATGTAACACACACCGCAGGCCTGAGATGGACCACCAGCGCCACAGCCAAGGAGATCACCAGCAGGCGCCTTGTCAAAAGGCAGCAGCAACAACAACGAGTCGCAGGACAGCGCGCGAACGGGCCTTGAACGGCGCATTGGACCCTGGCCTCAAAGAGAAGAAGATGCTAAAATTTAAAAAAGCCCTCTGCATTGCTCTGCTCTTCTGAGAACCCAGCAGTACCCGGCCACGCTCCCGGCGCACCCAGGGCCTTGGCCTCTTTCATCTCTTGGGCCAGCAGCGGTCGAGGACTTCGAGTGCGCAATGACTTCGAGTCCGATTGCCCAAGCTTCAGATGAGACATCCACCCCCCCAATTTCGCCGCGCAATGGAGCTCGTGGAGGCTCGGTCTCTGCTCTAGTGCCAGCAATGCAGGTCTCCGCATGCTCAATGCTCACTGCATCAAATGGGCACCGGATCTCCTGCGCAGAGAGGGCGGAAACGCACCTCGCGCCTAAGAGCACTAGGTTTTCCCCGACGAAGATCAATCAATCGTTGTAATGGTCTTATGAGAGAACCAATTACCCGCCACTCAGAGTCAACCAAAGATTGCAAGTAGCACGCAGAAGGAGCTGCGAGCCCAAACAGCTTCGATGAAACGCTCAGGCAGGTTGAGCAGCACGAACTGCGGAATCCCATCCATGTAAACACAAGCCAAGTCCCTGCAGAAGGTAAAATCAAGCCCACCTCCTCCGATGCTGCGGCCGGGATCATGTAACAGGCCATGTGCCAGGAAGAAAAGCAAATACATCAAAGCCTGCTCTCTGCCATGACTCCTCGTTTTCTTGACCTCTGTGAACATAGTTGGAGTAATTATAAGGTCCGCACAGCATTGAAGATCACCCCGCCGACCCAAAGCAGCAAAACAATTGTTGTGATCGCTGCCTGAGAGATGGCAACACTGAAAGCCCGCTGACTCACATTGGCTGGGCTGGCGGCCAACAAAAGCCATCTCTGCATTGGCGACAAGACGACCTTAGCCACTTCTGCTTTTCTGAGCGGCAGCTCTCGCCTCTCAGAAGCTCGGTTGCTGACACCCCCCAGCTTGGGTGCCCAGTCGGGGTCTTCGTTCTTTTTCAAGAACAAAATCCACGTGATCACCTGCAGCAAAAGTTGGGCTCTCTCTGGCAATTCACCTCGCCCTCCCAAAGCCAAGCCAGCGGCCGTAAGCATGATGCACATCAGAGCAGATGGCTGGAGAATGACCGAAAGAACGAGTTGAACCTTGCAGGCTCACATGCATCTCTGCGCAGCAGCCAGCTGCTCAGCGAGCTCAGGGAGCGCGCCACGAAAAGGATAGCGTAGTTTGTCTGGTAGTTGAAGACGTTCGCCTAAAGAGACCAGGACAGCCCTCTTGGAGCGAAGAAAGGGCCTTGGCTCCTCTTCGGGCTCAGTGTTGAGCAGAAATTCGCGAGCAACCTTCATTCGCAGATGGAACCTGGCGTGAGAAGCCGCTCACAACCCGGCCTCTCACGGCCCTGTACCCTGCAGACAAAGCCGGAAGGGCCGAGAGTGGCCACGCGAACTGTCTCCACGGCCTGGGCCCAAGAAACTACCTCTCTGCCTCTGGCTCCAGCCGCCCGGGGCCCATCTTGGGTCTGGACTGCGCTTTGGACATGAAGCTACTGGCCTCCACACGTGCCGGAATATGCACATGACAGCAGGCACAGCAGCAAGCAGCTCCCTCCCCACCTGGTCCTTAACCTCGATTGCAGCTTAGATGCAAAAAAACATAACTCCAACATATCACTCCCAACTCAGCTCAGCTGCGGATCCTAAAGAGGTAGGAACCGCCGCACCGACTACTTGCTCCGTAGAGGCGCCTCACCGGCAGAAAGCCATCCAATCCGCTTTTCAAGCTCGGCTCAGTCTGAGGATCTTGCCGAGGGCGGTTCCAAACGTCTGCAGCAAGCTCAGCCGCCCTGCAACTAGTGGCATTTATCACTGTCGGACATGTGCAGAATTCCGTGCCTAGCAAGCTGGCGAAGCCAGAGGTTTGGGAGGAAGTATCAGCCTTAATCCAATTCCAAGATCTTGAAGAGGAGACCAGTACAAGGGCCGATCAGGCTTCGTGCTGACTCTTTGGCTGCTGTTATCTTCGGCGGTTCCTGGCACGTCCGCGTGCTGCGGCAATGAATCTCTGTCCGTCTTGGTCCGCCGCTGATCTACCTCGAATCCTCCAAGAGTAGTCGGTTGCTGCCTAAGAGGGCAAGGCCACACAACTTGACAACTGTTGCCCCACAATGCAACAGCATGCTGTTCGTTCATCAGCCACGAACTGCAAGTTCACAGTCGCCCTCGTTCCATTGTAAAAACCTGCCATGCCAAATATGCATTACACTATGCTGACTAGCTTTACCTACAGCCTTCCAGATCTGCATCAAATTTCACGTCTTGGAAAAGCTGGTCGTCCTCCATCCTCCAGCATTTTGCCAAAAATGCTATGGGTTCTCGAACTGTTGAAATTAATCACCTGCCTGCATCCGGGCGGTATCGCCAACACGAGACCGCGAAAGAGTGTAAAGAATCTGCGTACCGACAAGCCAAAGGCTGCGACAAGCGCTGCGAAAACCAGCGGTTCGAAGGAAGCTTCATCAAGTCATGAGTGCAGAGGCACGACTACATGCATTGGATCGCATTAGGCAACGATTACCACTTGACAAAGCTGGTCAAGCAATGCCTCGATGACCTTGGCTTGTCTTCTTCTAAGGGCAGTCACCAACCGCCATGAGTGGCAATTGCTTCAAGCTCGTGCAAGTTGACATGCGCAGGTCGACATTGTGTAGTTTCAAATTCCCGGCCTGTTGACTTGTTGCTCCCCTGCTAAGCCTTCAAGCTCCCAACGGTGCTCGGTGATTGGGCATGCCGTGGATGATCTTTTCTCGGAACATGGACTTCCTCATTCGTTCTATCTTTGCCCTCATCATCAACATTGCCACTTCATCCGCTGTTCATCCTCATTTTTATGTAAGTCGTCTTCATCAACATTTTATACTTTTCATAAATCTCACTCTCACTCGTGTCTCACATTCATCATGTCGCCTCACCCGCGTTCTAGGACTAGCCCACGTCACACGTTTTACGATTCTTAATACATTAACATTAAAAATAGCTGTTAAGCTTCGTCAAAAACATAATTTACATGGTTCCATATTTACAAGTTAAATACAATAACTATTCATACGTTAAAATTTTCCATAGCTCCATTCGTTAAAGCTTTGCATAACGTTCTATCAGGATATGATGTACGATAATATGAAAATTTTGAATATTTATTCAAGAAAACTATACAAGGGTGAAAGCTTCAAAGAGCTAACTAAAAAGGGCCGGCAAAAACCGCAGGTTCGAAAACTACGTCATCTACCCTGTTCGGCACCGGCAGTACTGCACAAGCCTCTCAGCGAGCTAACCCTCCAAACTGTACAACGAAG